>ONZH01013614.1:0-57057 GCA_900303285.1 Rhinella marina
AACAGACCCATGAAAAACATTATTTTTGAGGGACTGGTGGTAGCAGTGATTAGAGTGACCAAGTTAGACTGAGGTAGCAGGTGAACCACCCAAAAATGTAGCCTGACACAGCATGGCGGTGACACCACCAATGCCTTGGTCAAACTGAAATTGCATCTGTGTTGACTCAACACCTGACAGATATCAGACATCCACGTCCACTCCTCATTGTCGACTTGAGGAAGCTGACTGACCTGACTACCAGTTCTCGTGGAAGTTGTCATCTGGCAGTCTACAATCGCTCTGCGCTGCTGGTAAACCCTGGCTAACATGTGTAATGTAGAATTCCATCGCGTGGGAACGTCGCACAACAGTCGGTGAGCGGGCAGTTGTAGGCGGCGCTGCGCTGCCCTGAGAGTGGCAGCATCTGTGCTCGACTTGCGGAAATGCGCACAGATGCGTTGCACCTTGGTGAGCAAATCAGACAGATTGGGGTATGTCTTGAGGAACTGCTGAACCACAAGATTGAACACGTGGGCCAGGCATGGCACATGTGTCAGTCTGCCGAGTTGCAGAGCTGCCACCAGGTTACGCCCGTTGTCACACACAACCACGCCTGGTTTGAGGTTCAGCGGTGCCAGCCAAAGATCAGTCTGCGAAGTGATGCCCTGTAACAGCTCTTGGGCGGTGTGCCTCTTGTCACCTAAGCTCAGCAGTTTCAGCACCGCCTGTTGGTGCTTACCCACGGCAGTGCAGCTGCGTCTAGAGCTACCGACTGAAGGCGCCGTGCTCATGGATGGTAATTGATCGGAGGAGGAGGGGTTGGAGGAAGAGGCATAATAAGCCTGAGAAACCGTGACCGAGGTAGGCCCCGCAATCCTCTGTGTGGGCAGCACATGAGCAGCCCCAGGGTCAGACTCGGTCCCAGCCTCCACCAAGTTAACCCAATGTGCCGTCAGGGAGATATAGTGTCCCTGCCTGCCAGCACTTGTCCACGTGTCCGTGGTTAGGTGGACCTTCTCACTAACCACGTTGGTCAGGGCACGGATGATGTTCTCTGACACGTGCTGGTGTAGGGCGGGAATGGCAACACGTGAAAAATAGTGGCGGCTGGGGACCGAATAACGGGGGCTGCCACCTCCATGAGGTTGCGGAATGCTTCAGTTTCCACAAGCCTATACAACAACATCTCCAGGCTCAGTAGCTCATCTGCACGTTTAAGGCTTGTGCATGGGGGTGGACGGCTGCATACTTGCGCGTGCGGTCAAAGGTCTGCTGTAGCGACAATTGAACACTTGCACTGCGGTGGAGGGATATGGAGTTGGAGTGGTCCTTGCAGGGCTGGGAGGCTGGAGCATCCCGGCCGGGGGCTAATAGGTCACTTACAGCATGTGACACGGGCTGAAGCAGCAGTGTCACAATCACCAGCTGACTGGAGTGCCAACCACTTAGTGGGGTGTTTATTTTCCAAATGCTTGCGCATGCTAGTTGTGGTCAGGTTCTTTAGGTTTACTCCCCTGCTTATCTTGGTGTGGCACAGTTTGCACACTGCTACCCGCCGATCGCCCTCTTCATCCCTAAAATATTCCCAAACTACAGAAACTCGAGGTTTGCGCACTGGAGCATGACCCTTGGGAACATTTGGGGGAGTAGTAGCTCGGGCCTTGCTTCTCCCTCTGCCCAGCCCACTGCCTCTCCCAAGCGGTTGTGGTGCTGGTGCTGCCTCACTCACCGAACCGCTTTCTTGGTGTGCCTCATCCGTCCAAGTCGGATCTGTCGCCTCATCATCACCCAGCTCTTCCTCAGAGTCCCCACTCTGACTGAATGCCCCCTGACACCTGTGTCTGGTCATCATCCACCACCTCCTCAGATGCCACAGGTAAATCCCTACCCTCATCACCCTGAGACTGCACCAGGTCTTGTGAATCAGGGCAGAGAATCTCCTCCGGTAGAAGATCAGGGAAGGGTTCACTGTACAGTTCCAGTGAATAAGGCTGGGGAGAACGAGGGAGAGGTGGAGGATTGACAGGTCCACTCCACTGGCTGTCATGGCTGGAAGACGGGGCAGTGGACGTCTGGCTGGACGTGCTCTCCGCCATCCATTTTCTGCACACTCTCTTGTTTGTGGGGGTCTGTTAAAGTTGTACCTTGCGGCCCTGCAAGCTTTCGCAGAAAATCAGGCATTTTGAAATGCTGTCTTTTAACAGCTCCCACAGCAGCAGGCACAGTGTCACCCCGCACACTACCACAGGCACCGCCTCTGCTCACCACACCAGTTTTACGCCCACGTCTCCCACCTCTACCCTTGCCCCTGGTGTTCTCCATTCTCTCTCTCTCTATATATATAAAGGTATAGATATAGAAAGGTCCTAGCAACAGGACCGAAACATCACGGTTTGTTTGATTGGTGAATAAAAAGAACACAATTTGTTCACATCAATTGAGAGCGCCGTGGAATTTTTATTTTTTATGCAATTTGGATTGCCGGATCAATCCTACAGCCACTGGCACACCACCAGCTTATTCTACAGACGCTGTGCTGTCCTCAACAATTGAATACTACTCTCTTTAGATATATATATATCTTTTAGTATATTTAGATATGAATAAATATATATATATATATATATATATTCAGTATATTTCTACTAGGCTGCTTGCAGAAATCTGAAAAGTAGTGTAGTCTTTAAAAAGATTTTTTGGGTTCTCAAATGCAGTTACCTGCCTAATATAAACTAATATTCGCTAATATATAACTCTTCTCTATCCCTATCTCACGAACAGTCTTTCCCTCTCCTAAAACCACTGCTGTCTGAACCGAGCCCGGGGCGTACGCATCTATATATATTCGTACGTCACCTGATGAAGGCAGCCAATCACTCGTAGATACGTAGAAAAAGGTAGAAGAAGGTCATGGCGGGAGGTACCCCAGGCTTCCCTGCATGTTTATTGGCGAAGAAATAGGCGCTAAACTTGCAGGGATGAGTTTTAAAAAAAATACGAGTCTCACACGCTATTCGTACGAATAATGAATATTTACGAATATATTCGCTCATCTCTAATAAGCACAAATATTGACACAAATGAAACGGTACTTTGCATTTGCCAGTGCCATCAATATAACTGAAAAAAAACGCTTATAATTAAAAAACAAGGAACCACTTAAGGGAGGATTCTGTATGCGGATGTGCTTCCCATCCAGGGCCCCCAAACAATTTGGGAACTGTGTAACTTCCCAAAAAGTCTAAGCAATTTCTTGCCAATCCTCGGTGGTGGGCTCGGGAATAAATTCTGCATGAAGACAAGCCTACAGTGCCTCGCAGGTATCCTTGACTATGTAGGAGATAGTCGATATCCCCAACCTAAACTGATAGTGTAGGCTGGAATAGCTCTCCCCGTTGGCAAGGAATCTGTAAAGAAAGAATAAACATTTTCAAATTCTAGAAAAAAAAATTAATTGGAAAAACTAACAGACAAAAACCGCATTGCCTAATGTGTAATCCACCCAAATTTCAAAACATTTAAAATTCTAGAAAAAAAAAAAAGATCAAGTGCTCATATGCTGGGGTGCTCTAGCAGAGCACTAAGGGGTGCTCGAGTGCTCGGCCCAACACACGAGCATACTGTAAGTCAATTAAAGTAAACCAGGCACCCCCTTTTTTAAAAAGGTCCCCACAATATGGACAACACAATAGGCCAAAAAAAAATAAAAAAACCCTGCATAGCCAGTTCTGTCCCTGCACTATCTGTCCCTCTCTGTGAATAAAAATGGCCAGGAACATGTGCTATCTAGCCCACAATGAAGCCTTGCCAGGAAGCCAATCAGTGTAATAGCAGGAACAAAGATGTCTCCTGGCATTACACTGAATGGAATCCGTCCCCAGCCAAATACCAAATAGACCAGAACACCAGCATGCTTGGCCAGAAAACGAGTTGGGCCCAGCATGCACGCTCAACAATAGAGAGGACATTGGTATATATCGTAGGACAAGTTAGCCATTCCAGAGAAAAGAAAATCAACATTTAGAGTAACATACTACAGTGTATCACTTTACAGCGGGGCCCTCAGGAAGCCAACCCTGTCATAGCTACCAATGACGGCATGCAATCAGGCTCACAAGAGGAGCACGGTCCTGACATACACAGACTGGACAAGAAATATGGTTGATTGGAGGTAAAGTCCATGACATTTTTAGGAAGAAAAACACAATATTCTTTGACAACATCAAAATAAGAATGTGAGAAACCAATGCTATATAGTCACATGGAATGGGTGATATTTACCGTATAGTCACCATAAGTCTCTCCTCTGGACACACATCTCCGGAACCTGGTATTCTGTCGCTGAAGATGATGCCTCAAACGCCCCAGAATATTATCAAAGGATTGTGTGGTCATCCTAAAGTAGGCAACAAACTTTACTGGATGCTGCCGCAGCTCCGGGTAACGGACAGCAAACACCCCCTGAGTCATCCTACAAGAATTGTTTGGATGAACCCAGAAGTGGCGACGTGTCCGACTCCATAGACCCAGCCAAATCCCATATTCAAGGTCGAACATCCGATGAGCTGGTAACATGGTTTCCGCTACACACATCCACCACACAGCTCACAAATTTAACAATGACTAATGCAGAACCTTAAATACCTGTGCACACAACATCATAAAAGCAATATTGGATGTTTAAAAAAAAACAAGAAAAAAAACGGATCCGTTAACTGAAATATCAAACGGAAACATAACGGAACAAACAAATCAGTTATTATAGGGCAGAATGAAATGGATCCGTTAAAAAAAACGGAAACATGTGCCTTACGTTGCTTTCCGTTTGTAAGACGTTTCCGTTAGGTAAAAAACGGATCCGTCTGCAAGCGGAAAGAAAAACGGCGATGTGAAAGAGCCCTTACCTGTCTTGTTATAATATGAAACCAAATTTATATTGTATAGTTTGTAATACATTATTACCTATATTGCCTATATTAATGCTGGTGATGACATTAATGCACAGAATTACATTTCTAGAGTAGCACACAGATAGAATCTGGTTACGCAGAGTTGTAACACTACTCTGGGGTGTTACATTCCCCCTTACTTAAAGTCAAGCCGTCCTCGGCTTGTGCTTAGGATTAGCATATAGGGAATCTTGCAGGGAATCCAATGAATACAAGGTGCTGCATGAAGTAGATACATATAAATGACATTACATACATATATAGACAATTGAGCTACTATGCTGGTACGTTCCTGCCTTGTGAGTAGGGTGTCCGAACTCTGTTTCCCCTCTCAGCAGACGAACAACCTATGTAAACTGCACTAAGCAACCATTTCTGACTGACTCTGAATATTCTGGCCACGAATACCAAAGAAAGCATATGCTGTAATCCCACCATTGTGAAATGATAAGCCAGCAAACGGAAGGGTGGCTTCATCCTGTAATCCCTTCCAAGCACCAAGGCCTGATAATACTTTACGCTTTGTCACCTTGATGTCTATCAGTAGCTGCAAGTTATTTTCCTAAGGGCAGTGCACGAGGCCTCAGGACATAGTGAACTAGGAAGAGGGATCCTGCTCACCTTCCACAGTTCTAGTGAGAGACTATACGCTCTCCTGACACATATAAGACACATCTATAGCAGCGAGGATAACCCTGAAGGAATAAAGAGAAAACTGCTTGTGGCTTTGACACCTGGCTACCATGAACCGCTAGTGTGAAATGCCCTCAGAGGCAGTATATATATCTGAGGTAGAGACAAGTAAGGTGCTAACTATCTGGCTAAGTGCATGACCATACATTAAAGTGCATTAGAGGACACATTGTGGTACCTGCAAAGAAACACACACAATGGGCAATATTCTTGAACGTTGCTGAAATATAAAAACATTAGTGCAAATATATTAAAGGCATAATATAAGATATCTGTGGTTACATTCAAGTCCATCTTTTCTTCTTCTTTGGCTTGAGACATAAAGTCCAACATCAATAGTGATGATTTGTAATCCACATGGGTAATAAAGGTTCCTTGAAAAACCCTTTTTAAAAGTGGCTCCCCAATAACCTGAAAAGGGGGAAAAAGGGATAAAATGCACAAACTTGGTGCAACTAGGATGATTGAAGATGGGGGAGTCCTGACACACGTGTCTTTCTGGATAGAGACCAACAGGGCAACAAACATAACACAAAGCCAACAGGCTCTCACCCTTCAAGGATCAGTCCACGTGGTGGCTCCCAGTAGTCTTAAAGTTCACTGTAGACGTCGATGGGGCTCCTTCTACTGGAAGGCCTCCAGCACCTCATCGCTACTACTCGAGCTAAAAGCCATGAGAGGGCGCTCCTGCCTCTGGTAAGCTTCACGGTAGACAGCGGCCGTTCCCCGGCGTCCTCTTAGTGATAGGACCAGCTTGGCGGTCCTGCATGCTGATGCGGAAGCCTCTCCTACCTTCGCCTCCTGGCCGGATCCTCTTGCCGGTACGACGGGGGTCAGGTACTCCGGCTGTAGGTGTTCTTGTAGGGGTCTCCCATGGGCGGCGCTCATGGCGGCCTCGAGTTGCCAGGGTAGTCTGGCATGCACCACAGTGGGTTGAAAGTTGAAGATGGCGGTGACTAACTCTTCCACCTGCATTGTAGGTGGAGGCTGTAGACCGGGGATCAGGGGTTCCAGCTGACGGGTAGGCCCTTCTTTTGCCTGCGGGGCATTAGCAGCAGGTAAGCGATGCGGCTTCGTGCTGTCCGCTGACTCCTCTTCCCACCTTTCCGGGGGTAAGGCAGGTCTTGCTGGACGGGCTAGGAATTTTAAGCCCGTTGTGAATGGTCCCTGAAGAGACTTCATGTGCATATAAATCACGTAGTCTCCAGCGTGCAGATTGTGACGGCTTGCGGGTAAGTACCCTCTTTTCACCGACCGGCGATTCACATAGAGTTCCTCAGCGGTTTCTTTGTCTGTTATAAAGCCTACGCCTCTCTCGACGCTGAACCACAGCACAGTGCCCCGTCTTCTCTCCAGTATGGGATCTCCGGTACGGGGGTGTTCCAAGACCTGCACCACCCACTCCTCCACGAGCCTTTTATATTCCCAGAGGGTGAGGGCCTTTGCGGTCACTGCTTTGGGCACCATGGGGTTCTGTCTCAGCGAATAATCTCTCTTCCGGGGCGGCGGAGCAGGAGCTGCAGCCGCCTCCACCGCACCAGCCGGCGTGGCGGGTGTCTCTTGAGGCTTCTCGGGCTGGAGTCCCGGTTCCACTGTGCCCAGTATATTTCCTCGGCTTTTCTTTAGGCTCATAGGGGTCAGTGCCCCAAATCATTCCGCCCCAGTCAGGGCCACGTTGGTGGGACGCCATCTTTCTTGCGTCTTCTCTTGCGCTGACTGGTGAAGGGGGCGAGCTATCTGGGCGGAGACTTCATCCTCAGTATAGGCAAAGGACTGCTCCGGGCGGACTGGACTGCAACAGAGGGGTGTGCAATGGTTTTCCCGCGCTTGAGGGGGCGTTCTCCTCACCGCAGCATGAAGAAGCTGTGCCACTAACGAAAAAATGGCGTTGCTAACCCCTCTGGTATCGTCGTACAGCATTTTGCGCCGTTTACATTGCAGTAACTGTAGTAAAGTCATTTTTCAGGGAACATTTGTCAAATTTCCTGGCCTTGTAGATAAAAGGCTACTAGTTTACAGTCCGTTTAGGTAACGGTTGAGCTGTGGCCTTAACGGTACAGGCACTCCAGAGTCATCCTGTTCGTGACGCCAAAATTGCTGTCCGGGGAACCGTGGTTGCTTCGGGGGCGACCCTTTCCCCCTCCAGGGCCATCTAAGGTGATCTTCCCTCTGTCCCAGTGGTTGGAGTGCCAAGAGGTATTTAGGCCACTTAAGTCTTTGTTGGGATTGTCACGGTGTTCCTACCTTGTGAGATGAATAGGCCCCAGGCGGTGGCTCTGGCTGCAATAAATTTCTAGTAGTAGTAATAGAGGGTTGTCGGATGGGAATGATGCACAGACTTTTGTGGAAGATCCAACTTGGTTTTATTTACTTAACTTTTGAATGCAGATAACTCAATTCAGTTGTCAGCTTGGTGTCCAGCAAGTGCAGCTTTATGCATACTTGGCAGATGCTTGGAAATACATATTAATGCTGGTGATGACATTAATGCACAGAATTACATTTCTAGAGTAGCTCACAGATAGAAGCTGGTTACGCAGAGTTGTAACACTACTCTGGGGTGTTACATAATCAATGAAAATAAAAGAAAACATGAATGCCTGATGGAACCTCAGAATAACAATTTTGGAATCTGTATTCCATTTTAAAAATTTTAAATTTTTCAAAATATTCTAAATTATTCTAAATAACATGAAATATATATCGAAAAATGTTTTAAATCAGATACATTCTATACATTCTATAGATTGATCACAAAAAAAAAATTTTTTTTCAAAGATTTTATTATTTTATTTAAAATTCAAAAATTTAAATGCGTAGCCAGTCTTCCAGATGCATGTCCAGCGTACCACTTTAAGCCGGTATATCGACCTCTCTGATCTGGAAACGTGTCTCTTATTTTGTTCACAACACACGATGGTACAGGGACTCGATGTCCTCTGCCAAGAAATCCATAAGCTGCACTAGTGAATTTCCGGTAGGCGGCAAGTCGTAAGCACCTATAATAAGTGAATAAAAAACCCAAAAAACATTCATAATTTAGATTATTGTGTTCATTTATCAAATGCTCTAAAGTAGAACTGGCTTAGTTGCCCATAACAACCTACAATTGTTCTTTATCAAATGATCTAGAGGTACTGTTGAATTTTATTTCGATGCTATAGGCAACTAAGCCAGTAAATATAGAAATGACTTCAAATATTATTTATACACGACCTATTTTCTTTGCGCTCAAATTGTCTCTGGGTTAGTTCGGTGCTTTGTCGAAGTAATTCGAATAATCTCTCCTCCGTGACAAAATTGTACTAAATACTAGTATCAAAATACTCATTTTCCAGGACTCCGCAATGGTCACCTCGAAATGTGTTCAATGATGCTATTTCTTTACAACATACAGTATGCCGTCTTCAAGACCAGGCATTAGTTTGCACTTTCCACGTTGACACCAATCGTTGACCTTCAATATCTACTTGTGGAATGGGACGTTCCTCGTCGGGTCCCCACTGTGGATCGTTTGGAAAACAGTAAGGGTCCAGTCGATTCTCCTCATCAATTCGGTCCTGTAAGCGCTGCAATAATGCCTGGAATGTCTAAATAAAGTAGAATAATTCAACATAGTATCAGTTTTAAAACAGGCCAAAGGTGCCAAGTTTATAAATTAAAATAATATTTACTCTACTTTCAAATAAGCTATAGTCAAGGTGGTTGTCCTAGTTAGATTATGTTTTTGACCTGTGCTCTCTATAGGTCATCAATATCAGATGAACGGTGAGCAGGTGTAATTGCAGGAAAACATCCAACTCACTTCAGTGGAACGGCTTGTACTTCTAGAAGTGTATACTGCAGTGCTGTCCATTGTAAGTTATTAGGAGGGCGTAGTTATCATTACAAGGTTTTCCACTGCAAGTAAACAATGAATATAAGGCTATGATGGCATGGTGTGTGCCTTCTCAGAAGTATGAACCTGAAGATAGGTCTAAACAGAAATAACTTTGAAAACACCATTATTAGATTGAAAATGTTGATCACATTTAGTAGATTTTCATACTTACAGGGTTTTGGGGCTCAGTAGGTTTTGTAATGTTATAATGTTTTTTTTCCCCACTACTCGGATAACCTGTCACGGGAGGTCAGCGTCGCGCTCCCTCCGCACGGCGTCGCCGGACCTCTCCGCCCCCCTAGAGACGAGCAGTAGGGAGTTGAAGTGCTGGTCTGGTCAGCCAGCACTTCATTAGTTAATTCTCTGTTTGGGTTTAGCCATGTGGTGCTGATCACACCACATGGCTACTTTACATATTGTTTTGACAGCTTGCTCCGCCTCAGGTCATGTGATGCTGGCCACATCACATGATCCTGGGCGGGCTATTTAAAGATGGCAACTGCCTTACTCATTGCCTGTGATTAGTTCTCCCTTTGATCAGTGCTTGCGTGACCTTTGTTCTATTGGATTTGTGATATTTTGGACTTGGACTCGGATTTGGACTTTTGACTACTCTTCTATTGACCCCTGGTATTTGACGCTATCTCCTGTTGTGACCCGGCTTGTTTACCATTCTATATTGTGTTTGTTCTGTCCGTGTTTGTCTCTCCCTGTGTTTCCCTTCCCTGCCCTGTGCACTTACGCAGTATAGGGACCGCCGCGAAGTTACGGTGTAGCCGCCTAGGGCTTTTACTGTAAGTAGGAAGGGAAAGATGTGGGGTTCAGGACAGGGCTCACTATCCCTTGTGTCCCCTGTCGTGACATAACCCCTTTAATACGCTGACACAAACTTTCAGCAGTAAATCGATTAAACGTGTACCAAGACCGAACATGACTATTCGAAGTAATATAGATGGTCTTAGACGTAAACTCAACATATCTTCCCTTCACAGGGACCTTGTGCGGGTACTGGTCACAAACTTGCAACAGTTCATCTTAGGGGATCCATCCATAGAAATCGTCAATAATAACAGTCTCCTGGTACATATAGCCATCCCACCATTCGCCATGTGGTTTGTAGTATACCGACGAGCCGGCAGCCTCATGGGCATGTCTGGATTGCCACATCCACTCGGACCAATCACCTCCATCTTAAATTCGCGGGCTTTCACAAGTCCCAGAGTATTTCCCAGGTCGCGCAGTCCACGAGAGTACTTCATGAACGTTGACGGGAAAGACTGGGCAACCGCCTGGAGGTCTCCGCGAGTGTCCATCAGGAGATTGGCTGCATGTTGCAAATCCCTCCATCATCCTTGTCTGACTGGTTCTCCATGTACTCAAGCATTGCCCCCTTTGCTGCAGTACTTATTACTTTCATCACTACCAATGGCTTTCTCCAGGTGAGCTCTTTCTCCAATATAACTCTTCATACAGGCAAAACGTTTTCTCTTATTGCCCATGTTGACATACCACTGAAGGTGAGGAGTCCCATTCCCAATTATGACAAACTTCTCATCTGAGGCAAACTTCACCTTCAGGGCTTCAAATTCGGCCTCCGTATAGTTAGGCTTCTTTCACACGAACGTTGTGTTTTGTGGTCCGCAAATTGCAGGACAACGCTTCCGTATATATTTAATTGTAATGTTCTGTTTGTCCGCAAAAAACGGACGTTGTGTTTCCATATGGCTTCCTTTTTTGCGGACCGCAAAAAAAACGGAAGGTGTAAGTTAAATTAATGGAATTGGCTACACCCCCAGAAACAGGTGTTTAACTAGGTCACCTGAGTGTTTTTTGGCCATTTTCTGATGGTTTTTGGAGCATACCGAGGTTTCTTTGTTTCCATTGTTTGCTTCGCTGTTTCTGGCTTTCTTTCCACATGGAAGAAGATTCTGAGGATGAGGTTCTCCTGCACTAGCTTCTTTTTCGGCGATATAGCCAGCATTCATCTGTGCTGGTTGAGGAACTGAGGAGGAGGAGACTCTGGGTTCACCCCATAGTTTCTAAATGGTATAGGAAGGGTCATTTTCACACCCTGTTCACTGACCTTCTTTGGATTCTGTCACATGTCAGTGGCTACGTTTGATTTGCTGATGTCGTATGTCCGTCCGGACCTTACTTTCCAGGACACCAACATGCGGCGCAGCATTTCACCTGAAGAAAGGCTGCTGGTCACCCTGAGGTAAGATTTTTTTTTTATTATTGTTAATAGACTTCATGGCTTTATCCTTTTTTTTTTTCCCCACAGATTCCATGCAACTGGGAACTCATTTTCTTCTTTGCATTATGAGTTTCTATTGGGGATTTCTACAATTTCTCAGATCGTGGCGCATACTTGTGAAGTCATCTGGCTGCGACTCCGAGAGATGGTGATGCCACAGCCCTCAGCAGAGGATTGGCTTCGTTTTGCGGATGGATTCAATATCTCTGCCCATTTTCCAAACAGTGTTGGGGAACTGGATGGCAAACACATTTGTGTTTTGAAGCCTCCTGACTCAGGGTCCCGATACTTCAATTATAAGCAGTATTTTTCTATAGTGCTTTTGGCTTTGACCAACAGCAGCTATAAGTTTATAATGGTTTATATCGGGGCCTATGGAAGCCCTCTTTAGTGCTTCTAGAATGGCACGAAGCCGCTCACCCAATCAGCTTGCCCTGCCAGAGCCCAGAAGACTGCCGGATATGCAGGTCCACCGGCTCCGTTTGTGTTCGTGGCTGACAAAGGGTTTGCATTGACAGGCCATGTGATGCAACCTTTCCCAAGACGTGGTTTGGATGTCAGAAGGCGTATTTTAAACTACCGTTTGAGCACTGCCCGTCGGTATGTTGAGTGAGCTTTTTGTATTCTCTCTAACAAGTGGAGGGTATTTCTGACAACCATATAGATGGATCCAGACAATGCCACCCTTCACCAGGATTCACGATGCTTCCTCGGATGTTGACAAGAGTGACATTCCGACATTTCCTGTTGTTGGTTTGGATCTCGGGATGCATAGACGACCTGGTACTGCAGGCATTGCAATTTGGGAACTTTATGCAGACTTCTTCATCAGCCCCCAGGGGGCATTGTCGTGGCAGATGGATGAAAGTTGTGGTAGATTTTGAGATCTTCTGTGCTCTATAGTGTTTTTTATTTATAGTTGATGATACTTTATATATTAGGTAGTGTAGGGACTCGTAAGAGACAGAGGACCCTTGAAGTGGGCTTGCGGGCTTAGGATTTTTGGGAATGGAAAAATCAAGTGTCTTTCAGAGATATGTTGTTTGCTTTATATTTTGACTCAAATTATGAACCACCACTTTAGACATTTGTTTATGTTCCAAAAATCCTTCTAATACCTCTTTGTTTAGATACCTTTTGTAAAATATTGTTAAAAAAAAAATGTACTATAGTAATTTTTCAAATAGTAACTTGTTACATGTTATGACTAAGATTTTTACACTTAAAGGGGTATTCCCATCTTACAAATGTAGTTGTTTATCGTTATATATAGTGTTGTTCCAATTGATAATAATCTAATGTTCTATTATGTAAGGTACTATTTTGAAGATTTGCCTATTTGTATATCTCTTGTCCCACACTCATTTATGCCGTTGCCCATTTCCGGCCACCAGAGCCATGTAGCAGTGGTGGACATGGTGGACAGTTGGTGTTTATAAAATCCGGTGTGAGTTCAATACTGTATTGTGAACGAACATTGCATGAGGGGACACATCTTAGGGTAATTTTAAATCTGGGTTTTTCACGCTACCAGTGCAAAACACAATGGTCATGATCCCACAAAAAAGAAAACTTTATTAACGCATCATGCACTCTACAGATGAATAGATATAGGAAAAGGATCCGATTCTCTATGTTTGTGAAGCGCAGATGAAAATGCTACAACCCTAAGATGTGTCTCCTCATGCAATGTGCGATCACAATACAGCAGTTACCTCAGACGGTGTTTGAACAAGAGAAACCCACCAAACAATACTACACGGTGGCTGTAACCAGGGGCAACGGGCTTACCAATGTGTTAGGGACAATGGAATTACACCAAATGATGTTGAAAATATTTGTAAAGATTTTTTTTGGTGTGGTTAGTAGCAAAATTTGTGCCCATTG
Source organism: Rhinella marina (assembly GCA_900303285.1). Taxonomy (NCBI): domain Eukaryota; kingdom Metazoa; phylum Chordata; class Amphibia; order Anura; family Bufonidae; genus Rhinella; species Rhinella marina. Next base: position 13,649 of record ONZH01013614.1, read on the forward strand.
CTTTACCTTACATTTACCACAAGGACGCACTTTGAGTTTATTAAAGTCTTTTTGTTCAACAAATGTTGTACTATTATGTTGTGTTTCTTTACAGAATACATTATTTTGTGTAATGTAAAAAATCCAAGTTTGCGTGGAAGGCAGAGCTTCTAAGGAATGCTGACATAAACCATTAACCCATGTAAATTATTATGTACTATATAAAAAATGTAACACAACACAAAATATACTGTACACTACCCAAAAATTCGAGTAAGCAAATTTGCATGGACATTTAAAATAAAGTTTACATTTCCAAGAATATGTTAAAAATAAATTACATCTAATAAAAGTTTAACAAAGAAATTTAAGAATCCATAAGTTCCCTAGTAAACGAATGTGGGACACAAGTGGAGGTTGGCTGGCGCAAGTTGCCCGAGGTAGATGGAGCATTCATGCGCTCCACTCCATAATTTAAAGGCTCGGAAGGGGCAAATCTTGGCGGCGGCCCATAGGTGGCCTGCTGAGGAGGAGGTTGAGCCCCAAGGACCTGCACGCGGACATTGTAAATTAAACTCACAATGTCCCCTTAGTATGGAGATTAAATCATCTCCAATACCATGGCAAGGGCCGCCGTACATGAAGTCTGTCGATGAGCTGGGACCTGCTTCATCAAATGGCCCAGGCCCCTCCACAGACTTGTTTCTGGGTCCTCAGTCCTCTTCTGGGATACGTAGTCTATCGCCTGTTTGTCCACTATCTCCTGAGCAACTATCCCAGAAGAAGACTGAGGAGTAGTACGGCGTCTCCTTGGCGGCAGGGTCCTTGGGGCCAGGGGTCAAGGATGGCTGCTCTTCCTCATCATCCTGTGTCCCCTGTTGCGTAGCCTGTGTGGACTGGGGTGGTCTCACTTCACCTTGTTCCAAATCGGACGACTCCCCTTCTGGATCATCTAGACTGTCCACAGTTCTACAAAGAAAAGAAAAAGAACAAACAAATCTTTGGTAATCTAGTAGCTCAGAAGTCTAAAGTGTAAATAATGTTTTCCATGAGTATTCAGGATTACATTGTTCAAGGTTATGTTTGTGCCAAAATCATCTTCTATAATTAACCATTAAAATGATTTAACACATGTTTATTGAATTTGTTAAAAGTATTTTACTTCCTGTGGTAACTGCAGTGTGTCCTCCGCTGTGTTACCATGGCATAGACCTGTCTTTCACAGCCTTTGTCCAGTCGACCATGCTCATTGTGTGACAATTTGTTCTCAAAATTAAATGTGTGGCTACACAAATGTAGTGTCAGTGTGTTGTTGATTGCTGAGTACAGGTGTTGTGTATGTGGTGGAATATAAGGCAGACAATTAATAAACCTGAACAATCACATCATCCAAAATATCCATTTTCTGGATAGTATTTGTGTGAATGAAGATAAGAGCCCATGATGCTCATAATGTGGGGCGTGATCATACAGAAGCTACACTGATTGATTGAATGTTAAAATAATGGATCGATTATACAGTATGTATAGGTACGTTTTTTAGTGGGTCCAAGCAGCAGCGTTAAAGGGGTTATTCTCATCTTTGACATCTTTAGGATATGTCCCCATTGTCTTATAGGTGTGGTGGCCGCCGCTGGGACCTGCACCTATATCCAGAACGGAGCCCCGCAAGGTGGTGGCTAGAGGACTCCGATCCAGCCACCACCAAGGGCGCACAACATATACCGTATTTTTTGCCCCATAAGACGCACCTAGGTTTTAGAGCAGGAAAATAAGAAAAAAATATTTTTCATCAGATCCTCTTATCAGACTGCCTATAAATTTCAGGACATTACATCAGACCCCCATATCAGCACTCCATGTCAGAACTCTTTTATCAACCCTCCATGTCAGACCCCCATCAGACCTCAGATCAGCGTCTTGTGCCCCCATCAGACCTCAGATCAGCATATTGTGCCCCCATCAGACCTCAGATCAGCGTCTTGTGCCCCCATCAGACCTCAGATCAGCGTCTTGTGCCCCCATCAGACCTCAGGTCAGCGTCTTGTGCCTCCATCAGACCTCAGATCAGCGTCTTGTGCCCCCATCAGACCTCAGAGCAGCGTCTTGTGCCCCCATCAGACCTCAGATCAGCGTCTTGTGCCCCTATCAGACCTCAGATCAGCCCACCCAGCCACTTATAAAAACCTTACTTTCCTGTTCTGTCCTGCGCTGCCGCTGACCTCCGGTCCCGCGCTCCGCTCTCTATGACCTGACGCTGCATCAGGTACACACACCTATAAGACAATGGGGACATATCCTAGCGATATAAAAGCTCTATTTTTGGCAAAAAATTAGTTTCCAAAAAAAGGTGGTCGTTGGTCACCGTCTGTGTGCTGCTAGTGATTAATAGCTAGGATCAAAAAGTACAAAAATATTTTTAGCTTTGTCATAATTTTATTTTTTATGACCTGTATATCATGTGCAGCATACCCCTCTATAGTGTGGATGTGTAAGAACACTCGCCCTACTGGAGTTCTCAACAATACAAAAATAACGTTTGGGGCAATCTTGGGGCCCATGGTGGTTGCTTAAAGATCACATGTTTATAAAAAAGACTAAAACATTTACAATTAGTAGCCTTGCATTAAATTAAAAAAACCCAAAACACTCATGGCCTCAAATCGAGAATAGGCCACAAGAAACGCAGCTGCTCTGTATAGAGATAGGGGCGTTTCCTGGAACCCCCATCGCCACTGTGGCCACTTTCAACCAACCCCCGCCTATATTGGTCGCGGCAGCTGGCCCATCGGGTCTTCGCCTTTTTAACTGCATACATAAAAAAATATATCAAAATAACTGCATACATAATAAAAAAATATATCAAAATAGGTACAGTAACAAAGTTGAAATAATGTGTGTGGAATGCGAGTGGTGCACGAGTCAACTACATTGTATATTACTATGCTGCAGTAGTAGCAGGCTGAGGGCCATAATTGACAAAATGAATTTCCTCTTTGCCCTAGTTGTCCTCAGGCCTTTGGTTGCCTGAAGTAATAACAATCTCTGACCCTCCCCCACCCTGCTATGCAAAGGGAGTGAATAGAAATGCCTGCCTGCTGAGATACTCAGCAGCATATTGTATGTTTAGGACTACAAGTCTCAGCGGAAAATGACACTGCTGATACAGTACACACAGGAACAACACCCTAACTTTCTGCTCGCCATAACTCCTCGGGCAGCTCATGTGAACAGGATTTATATCATCACTGCCTCCAGTTACTTTATTAAAGTCTGAAGCCATGTCCTGGCAGAAGGGGTTAATGTATAATGTTCCAAAAAGCTGACAAAATAAAGACATAGAGCAGCCACAAGGTCAGATAATGCAGGGGGGCCGGGCCAGCACAGTGACGTCTTGTGTAGAGGCGGTTATCTCTTGGTGCACGAATATTGAGCAGGCATGGAAGGTGCATTTACAAGCTGACTACTTATAAACATACAAAGACAAAACAATAAACATGGACAACCCCTTTTAACATGGCTCACGACACAAACGACATGTTTTAAAACTCACTCAATTCTGCCCGACCACTAGAGTCGGCTCTCCTCCATTCAGCAGGCCTCAGGGATTTGGTGACCTCTGACCAGGAGGCATCCTTCTTGATGCGGTCATGATACGCCTCACTGCGGGTGTCCCACAACTCCGGCCTCTCTTCAATGAGCGTGATGAGGCTCTCGACGTCCCAACGTGCCATTTTTACCGTTTCGCAAATGCCTCAAAAACACTTGGAATGCCTGCTTAGAAATGGCCCTCACAAAATGCAAGGCCTAAGCACTTCCTGGTTTCTGTGTGCTAAAACGCTCACATGGTATAGAAAACAGGTGTGTGGGACATGGAACCGCAAAAAATGCGGATAACATATGGATTCTTTCATTATGCATCTGCATTTTTTGCGGACCCATTGGCTTCTATGGGTCCGCAAAACGTGTTTTGCGGACAAGAATCGGACATGCACGGCCCGGCTCCCATTCATTCCTATGAGCGGCGCGGGGAGCTGCGCCTGGTGGTGGCCGGACCCCCGGAAACCTGGGGTCCTCCAGGCGCAGCGCTCCCCGCTCCGTTCTGGATATAGGTGCGGGTCCCAGCGGCGGGACCCGCACCTATAAGACAATGGGGGCATATCCTAGCGATATGCCCCCATTGTCTAAGATGAGAATACCCCTTTAATGTAGGTATCCTGGTAGCAATAGAATAAAATAGTGTACAGTGGGCTTTTTACTTTTTACTTTACCCCTCCTTGAAGTGGTGTTTCGGTTTCCTCCTGCAGCGCGATGTGCACGTCTCTTCAGCAGGAGATACTGCATCTGTCCATTCAGGCAGCACGATGTCTTGTAGAGCGCGCACTTTTACAGCTGAAGGTACGGCGTCCCAAGTGGGTCCCGTTCAAATCTTCTGCGCGCACTGTGAGTGAGGAAGGCCGCGTAACAGCTGATATTTTGGAATTTCTTGTATCAATTCCTTATAGTTTTTTGCGATTAGTGTCCACACCTTTATTCCTAATAGCAGCACTGCCTTTCTTGTTATATTAGTCACCGGGTATCCAGTATTGCTAAACGCGTTTCGGGGATATAACTTCCCCTTCCTCAGTAGCTGGATAACCCTTCTTTCCTATTGGATATTTAAATCTTTCAGTCTCATTAATTAATGTGGCAAATTGCCAATCAAGTGATGTAATCAGTGTTTGCAGGCTTCTTAGTAGTTAATTACAATTGATTGATTAAAATACATATATATCAACTTTATTTATAAGTGTTAAAAATATCTATGGATATATAGAAAATATGAAAGAGATATACAAAAAATATACAAAAATTTATAAAACATATATAAGTAAAATTAGATATATGGAAATACATACCTGTATATATAGGGTTATAAATATAGAGAAATCAGCTTGGTTTTTGGTGGTGTAAGGAGGGTACCTGTGAAGTCTGCGCTATAATGTGTATAGTCTCAAATATAGATTAGATGTATAAAAATATATATATAATAACAATAAAAATATACATAGAATGTAGTGTATATAGAAAATAGTGTATATATATATATATATATATATATATATATATATAGTATATATAGAGAATGATTTGTATAAAAATATATTCTCCTGAGTTATGCAGTGAATTTTTGTAAATTTTTGTCACTGCTGAATGAGTACTATTGTATCATTTTTTGTGTAAAAAGCGTTTTCTTAAGCTATTTTTTGGAAGTATGGAAGATGATATGCGGTGGTACTACAGGACTTTTGTATGTCTCATTTTTTGAATGTCCCATTTTTGGATAACACAATGTCTGTATTCTCTGTACTACATATTCTTTATTGTCTTCTTATTTCTTTTATTTTCTTTTTGTCTTTTTGTGTGTTTGGTAGTACATAGTTGTTTAAGGGAGAGGGGGCCTCCCCAGGAGGGAGATCGGAGTGCTGGGAAAACAGCCGGACTCCGATGTCCGTCCCAGAGGGGCACCCACTCCACGTCTGCCGTGCGGAACCAGAGGCTTATATGAAACTGAAGATCTCCATCTCTGCATTCAAACCCCCAGGTATCAAGGTATTAAATTCAAAAATTCTCCTTGATTCTATCCTTGACATGTTACGTATGTGGTCCCCTCCTCTCCAGTTTATGGGGACTTTCTCTAGGGCTGCATAGAGAAGTGTATTTGGATTTTGATCATTATAATCTTTATAGTGTTTCCAAACGGTGTGTGTGTCATAACCTTTTTTGATGTTGTTTATATGTTCCAAAACTCTTTTTTTGAGAGTTCTTTTCGTTCTCCCTATATATTTCTTGCCGCACGGGCATTGCAGGTTATAGATTACGTTTGTCGTGTCGCACGTTAAGCAATTATCAATTTTTTGTTTATGTCCGTTTGTAGTGGCCTATACCTCTAGAGTTTTTTTTCGGGAATTTGGTGGTTTGGCAGTTTGAACATGTGCCACACCTGTGGAAGCCTTTCGAATTGAGCCAGTTAGTGGTTATATGGGGTGTTTTATGGATGGTGCTACTTTAAGTCCTAGATTTGGTGCCTTTGTATAAGTAACTAATGTAGATTCTGTTAGTAAAGTAAAGAAACTATGATTTTATCATTCTTTAAAAGATGCCAATGTTTTTTAATAATCCTCTCTCTTTTTTTAAAGTGCACCGAGTAGGGAAGGATTATTCTGATACAGTCGTCTTTCGCTATGTCTGGGTTTCTTGGTTTAAAGAAATCTTCCCTTTTCATTTCTCTTACTTTTTTAAGGGACTCTTCTAATAATTGTTTAGGATATTGTTTTGTTAGAAATTGTTTAGTTAAGGCTGTGGCTTCCTCTTCAAATTTCTCTGATATAGAACAATTTCTTTTAAGTCTCCTGTATTGACTTATTGGAATGTTTGAAAGCCACCAACTGGAATTTAGTATATAACTGTTTTTCATAATGGGTTTTTGGAATGTACTGCATATGAGTTGTTGGTTTTGTTTAGAGATACAGATACCTAAAAATTCGGTTGTGTTGTTACTGATATTTGTAGTGAAGGTCAGGTTGTAGTTATTGATGTTGTGTAGGAAAGTGAGTAATGTTTCCATAGTCATTCCATATAAAAACAATGTCATCAATACAACGCCGCCATAGCACCAGACTCGACCCCAGGTGGGGCGCGATGGTTTCCTGTTCCCACCGTGCCATAAAGATGTTAGCATAACTGGGGGCGAATCTGTTGCCCATGGCGGTGCCCTGTTTTTGAATATAGTAATTCAAATTGTACAAAAAGTAGTTATGTTGTAAAATGAACTTAATGCCGTCTAAAATAAATTGTCTGTTCCTTATGAAACGTACTATAAATGTCTAGGTGTTCTTTAATTGCTCGTAATCCTTTGTCATGTTCTATGGTCGTGTACAGTGAGTTAACATCAATTGTCCCAATAATCCAATTTGTTTGGAGTTCCAGATTCTCTAATGTGTTGATGATATCTGAACTATCCTTAATGTAAGATAGAATATTCCTGACAGATGATTGCAATAATTTATCAATGTATTGGGAGAGGTTAGAAGTGATTGAGCCTATACCTGAAATAATTGGTCTACCTGGGGGGTTGATGAGAGATTTATGGACCTTCGGTAAACAATAAAATGCTGGCAATCTGTTTGGAGTAGAGGTTATAAATCTGTATTCTTTTTCAAGTAATATTCCCATTTCTAGACCCTTTTTACAGTATTCTGTCAGTTCTTTCTTGAAAGTATCTGTTGGGTCTGAGCCAATTTTCCTATAAGTGGTCTCATCTTCTAGTTGTCTAAGGCATTCCTTTTCATAGTCACTGGAGTTTTGTATCATTATACCTCCCCCTTTATCCGCGGGTCGAATAGTGATACATTTGGTTCTTTTGTAATTTTTTTAGGGCTTGAATGTAATGAACTCCATTGAAAGTGGGCGGATCCGGTTACCATTATGGTCACACCAGACGGATCCACCCCCATTGACTTGCATTTGGGGTCATTCCGGATCCGTCTTGGTGTGGATGCCTGGACCGGAGAGCAAACCGCAGCATGCTGCGGTTTGTTCTCCGGTCTGCAGACGGAACGGAATGCTTTCAGGAGCATTCCGTTGTCTTCAGTTCAGTTTTGTCCCCATTGACAATGAATGGGGACAAAACTGAAGCGTTTTATTCCGGTATTGAGCCCCTATGACGGAACTCAATACCAGAATTTTAAAACGCTAGTGTGAAAGTAGCCTTATATTTCTTTTCTATTTAGATTATTTCCTATCCTGCTTGTCTTGATTCTCCTAATGTCTGTTTCGACGTTTTTTCTAAATGTCGCCATCTCATGGCTAATTTCTTGCCTGGGATATTTGTTAGATCTTTCATTTAAGTTAGTATGTATGTAATTTGATGTAGGTTCCATCTCGCAGACAATTGGATTTTTTATAAAATATTTTTTTAAACAAATAACACAACGTGTTAAATTTGTCCATTTTTTGAGTTGGAGCAAATTTTAGGCCCTTATTCAAAGTGAAACACCATCAGCCAAACTAAGCCTCTCGTCGTGGTACAACATCACTTGCTGACGCTTCGGCGGACATGTTGATACTGCTGGTGCAGAGGTGGCGGTACTTGTCCAGGGACCTGAGACTCGAAAGCTGAAGGAAGAATTTTGCCGCCCGATCTTTGAGTATCTCCCACCATTCTGACTTAGTGTCACAGAGATCCAGTAACAATACCTGATTCTGAAAGAAGTCCTCAAAGGATTGTCTGACCTCTGCTTCCTCCAGGAGGGCCGAATTCAGCTTCCAATACCCTTGTCCCATTTGATCTCTGCGAGTGCTTATAGCCATCCCCATTTGCCACGTGGTTTGTAGTATACCGTCGAGCATGTCTGAACTTGCCACATCCTCTCGGACCAATCAGGACAATCACCTCCGTCTTAAATTCGTGGGCTTTCACAAGTCCCAGAGTATTTCCCAGGTCGCGCAGTCCACGAGAGTACCTCACGAACATCGATGGGAACAACTGGGCAACCGCCCCGAGGTCTCTGCGAGTGTCCATCAGGAGATTGGCTGCATCTTGCAAATCGCTCCGTTGTCCTTGTCCGACTGGTTCTCCGTGTACCCAAGCATTGCCCCCAGTACTTCTTTTTACTCTCATCACTACCAATGGCTTTCTCCAGGTGAGCTCTTTCTCCAATTTAACTCTTCATACAAGCAAAACGCTTTCTCATGTTTCTCATGTTTACATAGCCCTGAAGGTGAGGAGTCCCACTTTCTCCAACTTCTTTACCAATGATAGCAAATTTCGCATCTGCTGCAAACTTCATCTTCAGGGCTTCGTATCTGGCCTCTGTATAATTGTTCAATGTAAAACACCACCGACCAAACGGGGCCTCTCGTCTTGGTGTAACAACCCTGCTCGACTCTTCAGAAGACATGCTGACAGTGGCTGGTCTCCTGCAAAAATAAAATATAAGCTTCAACATGGGATACCAATAAATGCAAGTGGCAGCTTGAATATAATATGTAGCTATTTCTAGCTATATCTTTTTGGTAAGTCTTGCAAATTAGTGATAATGAACAAACAAATAACAATCCAGGCAAGGTTTTGGTTGCAGCCAAAATAGGCATAAAAAGAAAGGAAATGGTTACAAAAAAGATGGCCACTGAGGAAGAAGTGTGAACACTACGAAACGCGTATGGCGTCATCTGCAACCAACTCCTTATATATCGAATAGTCGGGAAGGATTTACTATCTGTTTAAAAGGGGCTATTTGTGACCACAATAGTGAGTGAGACATTATTTGAAATCCTAATTGGGATCGCAATAGCGAAAGAGACTCTATGTGAAATCCCGCCATTTTCAAATATCTGAGAAAGAGCCAAACACACGCCAGAGTACGAGCAGTTAGAAACTCACTTGGATTTGCCTTCTGCCGCCGATGTTTTAGACCGGCGGAGATAGAGACCGCTGCCCGACACTGTCCGCAACGCTCCAGACGCATGGAGACAAAGACTGCTGCTCGATATCACCTATGACGCTCTGTTTTAGCGGAGACAGCGGTCTTTGCCCGGCTTAGGAGTCTCTATCGTACATTGGAGACGTAAGAAGCACGGTCTTCATTGAATCACCACTGAGGTCAATCAGAACATTTTTCAGCGGATGAGCCCCTAAGTACCATTCAACCACAGATAAGTCCTATTTGCGATATATCAAATATCAGTCAAGAATTGTTGTCATTTTGTGGGACGCCACAAATGATATAGGAATTGCAGAAAAGTACATAGTATCGAACCTACCGCGTTTGTTGCAAAACATTGGAAGTAAAAAGTATAATCAAGTTTAGATTTTTGCTCCAATTTTTATGTTATTATTTTTGTTATAATTTTTAAAGTATTAATAAGACAGATATGTATAATAAATGTTTTAATAACAATTAATGTATTACTGTCAATTGAACATAGCGCTTTAGCAGATTTTTATGAAAGGTATTGTGGACCCGCCATTCAGGGGGCAACGCAACCTTGAAAGATACCGGATTAAACACATGAGATATGACAAAAGGACCGATGAACCTCGGAGCAAATTTCAGAGACGGAACTTTCAATTTGAGGTTTTTAGTAGACAACAAGACTTTATCTCCCACAACAAAAGTTTCAGAGACAGTATGTTTATTCCTGGAATGGTGGACCATTTGACTTTGTGATTTTTTCAAGTTCTGCTGAACTCGTGACCACACTGTGCACAGTTGGTTAGTTATGGATTCTGCCCGAGGAGTATCAGAAACAGAACACGATGAGAAAGAAAATCTGGGGTGAAAACCATAATTATAGTAAAAGGGTGAAGTGAGTGTGGATGAACTAGTGTGATTGTTGATAGCAAATTCTGCTAGCGGGAGATATGAGGCCCACTGATGCTGACAGTCAGAGATAAAAAGACGAAGGTACTGGATCAGCTCCTGATTCATCCTCTCCGTCTGCCCATTGGTTTCAGGGTGAAAGGCAGAAGAAAAGGACAATTTAACTTCTAATTTCGAACAGAAAGCTCGCCAAAACTTAGCCACAAATTGTACCCCCCTGTCGGATACCACCTCATCAGGAATACCATGGAGACGAACCACATGCTGGATAAACAGATCAGCCAATTCTTCCGCTGATGGCAGTTTTTTCAACGGAATGAAATGACCCATTTTAGAGAACCGATCCACCACCATCCAAATAACAGTGCACCCCTGGGATGGTGGCAAATCGGTAACAAAGTCCATGGAAATGTTAGACCAGGGTTTGTCTGGCACTGGAAGCGGGAGAAGAGGTCCCTCAGGACGTCTCCTGGGGATCTTTCCCCGCGCACAGACTTGACAAGCCTGAACAAAGGCATAAACGTCAGTACGCATACGTGGCCACCAATAATTTCTTTTCAGTAAATCTAATGTTCCCCGAACACCTGGGTGACCTGCTAGCACTGAACAATGTGTCTCCTCTAACACTCTCAAACGGCAAGACATGGGAACAAACAATTTGCCTTCCGGAAGGTCTTTAGGAGCAGAATTTTGTTCAGCAAGAATTTGAGAAGAGAGGTGAGAGGAGACAGCTGCCAGTATAATACCTGGAGGTAAAATGTTACCAGACTCAGACTCAGAAGCCTCAGGAATACCGAAACTCCGGGATAAAGCATCAGCTTTTATATTTTTTGTACCCGGACGGTAGGTAACAACAAAATTAAAACGTGAGAAAAACAAGGCCCATCTGGCCTGACGAGCATTGGGACGTTTTGCACTATCAAGATACACCAGGTTCTTATGGTCTGTGATCACTGTCACTGGGTGAAGAGCTCCCTCCAAGAAATGGCGCCACACTTCAAAAGCTCATTTGATGGCAAGGAGCTCGCGATTCCCAATATCATAATTTCTTTCACATGAAGAGAATTTTTTAGAGAAAAATGCACATGGCCTGAGGTTTGTGAGGGCAGAAGACCCTTGAGATAATACTGCCCCTACACCGACCTCAGAAGCATCTACCTCTACAATGAAGGGTTGAGAGAGATCAGGTTGAATCAACACAGGAGCTGTAGAGAAAGCTTTCTTGAGCTCCTGAAACGCAGAGTATGCTGCTGGAGACCAGTTGCTAGGATCAGCCCCCTTGTGGGTAAGATCCGTGAGTGGTTTGGCGATTATGGAAAAGTTTTTTATAAAGTTTCTGTAGTAATTGGCAAAACCTAGAAACCGTTGAAGGGATTTTAAGTCAGTGGGACGGACCCACTCTGCAATCGCCTGAACCTTACACGGATCCATCTGTACATCGGAAGGAGTGACCACATAACCCAGAAATGAAACCTTTTGCACACAAAAAATACATTTTTCCAACTTAGCGAACAAAGAGTTTTTTCGCAACCGGGATAACACAAGGCGAAGATGTTCATGATGGGTGGTCAGATCTGGAGAAAAAATCAGGATGTCATCCAGATAGACCACCATAAAGACCCCAATAACATCATGAAAAATGGTATTCATAAAACCTTGGAAGACTGCCGGGGCATTACTCAGACCGAAAGGCATAACAAGATATTCGAAGTGCCCCAGTGGTGTGTTAAAAGCAGTCTTCCACTCATCTCCTTCCCGAATCCGATTATATGCTCCCCTTAGGTCTAGTTTGGAGAACCAATTGGCCCCAGAAACCTGATTCAGAAGGTCCGGAATAAGAGGAAGGGGTCCAGAGTTCTTGACCGTGATTTTATTTAATTCGCGGTAATCTATACACGGCCTTAACCCACCATCTTTTTTCTCCACAAAAAAGAACCCACCCCCCGTTGGAGACTCAGAAGGTCTAATGTGCCCAATAGCCAAGCTTTCGTCAATATACTGTTTAAGTGACTCTTTCAGGTACAGACAGATTATAAATACGACCCTTAGGCAGCTTGACTTTGGGCAAGAGATCTATCTTACAGTCAAAATCCCTATGTGGAGGAAGGACTTGAGACAGGGGTTTGGAGAAAACATCTGCGAAATCAGAAATAAACTCCGGGATCCCACCATCACATGCAAGCGTGGTACAGAGTGAGACCTGAGACATATGGGCCTTACACTGAGGACCCCAGCGAACAAGATCCAGTGTACCCCAGTCAATAACTGAATTATGTTCCTGGAGCCAAGGCATCCCCAGGATAACGTTCACCGACAAATTTTTCATAACCAAAAAAGAACAATATTCTATGTGTAGTGCACCCACCACAAATTTTATCTCGGGTACGGAATTTGACCAAACCAGCACGCAATGGGGTCATATCCACACATGATACTATGATAGGAGGGGACAACGGAAGCATGGAAGACAAAACCTGGGACACAAAATCAAAGTCTATGAAATTAGCCGCTGCACCAGAGTCCAGAAAAGCCAGACCAGAACATGAGGCTGACTGGACCTCAATAGTGCAGGGCAGAAACATCTTAGCAATTTTAGGGAGTACCTGAGCTCCTAGGCAGTCCTCCCGACGACTGCCTAGGAGCGGAAGTTTTCCTGCTGTGACTTCTTGGGACAGGCATTTAGTAGATGTTCGGAACTCCCACAATAGAAACATAGTCGATTCTTCCGGCGATGTTCCCTCCTCTGCTCTGGGGTGATACTGCTGAGCTCCATTGGTTCAGGCTCAGGAAGAGATGAAACCGGACTGAGGGTTGGCCGAGAGGCGGGAGGCACCCGGGGTGATCGTCTGGACCTTAAGCGTCGATCTGCCCGGATGGCGAGGGTCATAGCTTCGTCAAGAGTTATAGGTTCTGCATGAGCTAATAACAAGTCTTTTACCTGGTCTGAAAGGCCGGTCATGAATAGGTCTTTCAAGGTCTGATCGTTCCACCCCGAGTCAGTCACGTAGTGTCTGAACGTAGCACAATATTCTTCCGCCATTTGTCTACCCTGACAGAGGGATAACAAGTGGGAAACCGCTAACGCAGGTCGGTCAGGTTCATCATATACCTGACCCAGTGCAGAGAAAAAACTGTCTAGAGAAGAACGCAGAGGTGAATCAGGAGGTAAGGAAAGTGCCCAATTTTGCGGGTCACCCCACAGTAGAGACATAACCAGCCCCACCTTTTGCGCTTCTGTACCAGAGGACCGAGGTCGTAAGGAAAAATAAAGTTTACACCCTTCCCGAAATGAAAAAAATTTCTTACGATCGCCAGAAAAAAGGTCGGGAAGGGGAACCTTAGGTTCAGGTGCAGGTGACTGAACGGCCGTAGGTGGCACCGGGGCCGTAGCATGCATGTCTTCCTGAACCTGAAGGCGGATAGCCAGATCTTGAACCAACTTGGTCAAGGCCTGGACCTGTGCGACCACAGCTGACATAGGCTCCATAGGTGGAGTGAACGTAGCTGGCTGCAGGCCTCTTTTGGGCCAGTGTTTCTGTCAGGGCTGGGATACACAGACAAGGGGAAAGTGATCCCTAAGCTTAATCCCAACCCCTTTCCCTGCCTATTGCCTACTCAGGCTAACCCCTGAGTCGACAACCAGATGACTCGGAATACACTAGTAAACGTGCAGGGGAAGGTAAAACAAACAAGACAGACAAACAACAAAATGGGAAGTCATAAAGCCGCGTCAGAACCAGGAGAGTACGTCAGGAACAAAATCAGCAAGCAAAGACTAGTCAAAAAACACGCCAAGGGTCAAGAACAACAAGAATCCAAACTGCAGAGCACAAATGACGAACCAGGTAGTAGCAAGGATCTTCAAACACTGGCAACAAGGTAAACATTTGAGGACCTTAAATACCCAGCAGACCCCACCCAACCAGCTGACTGGGAGGAGAAAGCAAGGAAGAAAGGTTAAGCCATGAGATACCAAATGAAACGAAAATAAACAGAAACTATATTGCTCGCGTTTTCCGGCGACCAGTAACAGGCCGCGAGCGAGAGTGCGCACTAGCCTGACCCCGGGCAACCACCTCGTCGCCAGAGACAGGACCAGCAGAACGGTTGCAATGACTGTCGGTCCTGACATTGACGATCTCCAAGGTCCCCGTAGTGGGTCAGGTGTCGGTGGGCTCCCCGCGGACAGTTGCTCCGGTCTTTATCCCAGCATGTGCTTCCCTTCAGCGTACCTCCTTAGTGTGCAGCCTGTACGGAGGTATGTCACGTGATCAGAGTTCAAGGCTGGTTGCTCCGGTCTTTGGATTCTCGTAAGATGGTGTAGAGCGCTGGAATATTATATCAGAGGTAGACTTGTTCCTTTGTGTAGATATTATATTCTGGGTCCGGACCTCAATATCTAAGCCAGTATCTGTACCATACGCGTTTCGGAGAAAACAATCTCCTTTTTTAGTGGCAATCAAAAGGAAGGGTTGTCTCACCTCTTTATATATATGTGCTCTTTCTTTTACCCATTAACTCTGGACTAGAGATGAGCAAACGTGCTCGAAACGAGCACTGTACCGCTCGGCTCCCCTGCGCTCGCATGGGCGCCGGCAGCCGCTTCCTCAGGAGGACGGAAGTGGCTGCCAGCGCCTATGCTATCACAGGGGAGCCGAGCGGTACAGTGCTCGTTTCGAGCACGTTCGCTCATCTCTACTCTGGACTGGATTGGAAAAATAGTTTTGAAAGATTGTCTTCAATGACTTGCAAATTTAAAAACTTTAAATCCACACTTGATATAAACCCAATGTATAAATAGACATTGTACGTTTTAAATTAAAAAAGAAGTACGTGTCTAATGGAAGACTAATATAGTGACAAAAACGCATCGAAACCGCACTTGAACCGCATGTATGTTATCCATGCGTTATTTGTCATCCTCCATATACAATATACGATAGTAATAAATATATAGAAGACTGTTTACATGAAAAATATACAGGGAATGTATTAAGAACAGGTAAATAGAAACCGTATAATATGTCAGGTTTTGGAAGCGTCCGGCGGAGATCGGATTGCTCGCCCCTAAGGGGAGATCGCGGTGCTGGGAACAAGAACAGCCGGACCGCGATGTCCCGTCAGGTGTGGGCAACCGTCTATAAAAAGCCAAACAATTCCATCTCTGCATTAAGACCATATGGCACCAAAGTGTTAAATTAAAAAAATCCTTTTGGACTCTGCTCGCGACATTTTAGAAACATGGTTCCCCCCTCTCCAATGTGGTGTGAATGACAGGAAACTGGGGTCTTTGTTATGGCGGATCTTGAAGTGTCTAGAGACTGTGTGTGTCTCTAAACCTTTTTTTATGTTCGCTATACGTTCATATATTCTTTTTTTTAAAGACCGTTTCGTCCTGCCAATATACGGTTTCTTGCATGTACACTCTAGTAAATAGATGACATGCATAGAGCTGCAGGTGAGGAATTCTTTTATCTGCCATTCATAATTATTTTGGGTAGAGTGTACAGTCTCTTTTTTTCGGTCCCATAGTCGAGCGGCAGTTGCCACACCTTCCGCACTTATGGAAATCGTGTAGGTTGATCCATCTAGGAAGACTACTGATTTTTGATTTATATTTGGTAGTCGGAGCCACTTTCAAGTTCAACATGGGTGCTCTCATATATACTATCTTTGGCTTAGCAAGTAATAAGGACCCTATTACTTTGTCTCTAAGAATATGGTGCCAATGAGTATTTTTTTTTTCAAAAAGTTTTATTGTTTTTAAAAATACAGAAATAACAACAATTGCCATTGTTAATACTTATTACAGGTACAATGTTTATGACCTTGTGAGGCAAAATAAAAATAACTAATAAAAATTATACATTAAACAAAACTATGGACGACATGAGCATCATTCTTATGTAAGCAGTTATAGTCAGAATAGTGCCAACAGTTGCAAACTAGGATATAAAGTTGGTTCAATGTAAGTTAACATGAGAGTTCTATATCTTTATTGTAAGGGGAAGAGATCCAAATGTCCCAATTGTTCAAAAAGCGATACAACGTATGACTCTTGTAAGCAGTAATTTTTTCATACATACAATTCACATTGATACAATCAATTATTTCGGCTATTGATGGAAGGGAAGAATTTCTCCAGTATTTGGCAATTTTAAGCCTAGTAGCTATCAATATATGCGTAATTACGCATAGGTGGGTTGTAGGAATTGTTTCTAGATCTATAGAGAGAAGAGCCTGATGCACTGATAAGGTAACGGGAAAATGGGATATTCTTGAAATCAAGGCCTCAATAGCCTTCCATAAAGGTTTAATTTGGGTACAGTCCCACCACACATGTAGCATATCTGCATTAGCTTCTTTACAACGTCAGCATATATCTGGAAAATCTCGATATATCAAGGATAATCTATGGGAGGTTAAGTACCATCTGTATCGTATCTTAATGGAATTCTCTAGGTGGTTGATGCATTTAGACACTCTAGGAATAATTGTGTAAGATTCCATCCACCTATCTTGTGAAATATCAGGACCAAATTGGGATTCCCATCTGGTTAGGTGAGCAAAGTTAGAGCAATTGGAAGCTTCAATTAATATATTGTAAGCTGAAGAAAGCGCTCTAGTATGTGGATTTTTGTTTAATAAAAGCGAGAGTAATTTGGAATTCTCCACTGCTTTTGGAAAGTGTAATTTTTGAAAAATTGACTTAATTTGCATATATTGAAAAGAGAAACTAGTGGAAATTCCAAATTTTTGTTGTAGATCATGGAAGGGAAGGATTCCTCTCTCTCTTACTAATTCCCCTAAATCGGTGATACCACTTTTAATCCACTCTGACATATTTAAATTGGGGATACCCATCTCCAGAACTTTAGGAAATATACGTTGTATATCAGGGATACTCACTATTCTCTTCATACATGAAGTTTTCCATATTTCCACACATGCTCTAATAGTTACGGGCATAGCGGAGCAATTATAATTAAACAATTGGGATCTATAAAGAAATGTAGGAATGTGTTTAGTAGGCACTAAGTTATGTTCCAGTTCCAGCCACATTTTATTAGAATCATTGAGCCAAAGGGATCGCATTTGATCTATGATATAAGCTCTGTAATACTGTACCACAGATGGGCAACCCATTCCTCCCTTCTCTATAGAATGAAACATTACATTCACCTGGATTCTTGGTCTCTTATTGTTCCAAATATACATCCATAATAATCTGTGCAGTCCTTTAAGGTTTTTCATGGGGTTATAAATAGGCAAGTGTCGGAACAAATATAGGATTACTGTTAGTACCATCATTTTAACTGTAGCGATCCGTCCCATCCAGGAAATCTCTGACTTATCGAACCTACGCAAATCGTCTTTAACTCTTTTAGTTAATTCATCAAAATTAACTGATACCAAATTACATGAAGGGAAGGTTAGTTTAATGCCTAAATAAGTAATAAATTGGGAGTTCCATTGAAACTGGTATGAGGGTTTCAGAGCATTAATTGTAGATTTTTTAAGATCCATGTTAAGGACCTGACATTTATGAACATTGAGTTTATAGTACGAGACCGAACCAAATATCCGTAGAATTTTCATAGCTGCCGGGAGGGATTTTTGAGGATTAGATGGTATCAGAATAGTGTCGTCAGCAAATAGGCCAATTTTATGATGTCTGCTCCCGACCTTTAAACCAGAGATCTCCTGGGAAGTGATTTATGAGTATTTACAATTATTTCTATCTTTTTAGAGTGTTTGTTATATGGAAGGACAATATTGATACATTCATCTGTATTCATATTACTTGCGGATTCGGGTAGAAAGAAATCTTCTATTTTCATCTGTCTTACTTTTCCTAAAGAGTATTGTACAGCCTTTTCTGGGTAATTTTTATCCCTGAAATTTTTTATCATTTGACGTGCTTCTGCTTCGAATGATCCCTCTGTTGTACAATTGCGTTTGATTCGCCGAAACTGACTCAGAGGAACGTTCAGCAGCCATCTCGGCAAATGATAGCTAGAAAATAGTATGAAACTATTTCTAGCTGTAGGTTTGTAGTATGTATTAGAAAATAAATGGCCCTCTTTTACTGTGATTAATAAATCCAGAAATTCCACCTGGTCTCTACTGTATTGTGGTGTGAAGAGCAGATTTCTGGTATTCTGGTTCAATTCTGCAAGAAAATTAATCAGGCTCTCTTCATCGTTCTTCCAGATGAACAGAATGTCATTGATATAGCGCCGCCATAGCACCAGATCCGCCCCCAGTCGGGGCAACATGATGTCATTCTCCCAGTCTGCCATGAATAAATTCGCATAACTGGGCGAATCTGGTGCCCATGGCGGTGCCTCGTGTCTGAAGAAAGAAGGAATCAGCATACCAGAAATAATTGTGCGTTAAGATATTAAGTACACTATCCAAAATGAAAGAAATTTGGTCCTGGCTCATACATCCATCTCTACCTAGCATATTTTCTAAAGCACATAGTCCCTGTGTATGCTCAGTAACCGTGTACAAAGAGCTGACATCCAAAGTGCACAGAATCCAACCCGGTTCAAAAGATAAGTGTTCCACCACATTGATAATATCAGTGGCGTCCTTTATATAGGATGATGTTTTATTCACTATAGGTTGTAATAGTTGATCGACATATTCTGACAAATTAGAAGAAATCGATCCGATTCCTGAAATAATCGGACGTCCGGGTGGGTTCTGTGCATCTTTGTGTACCTTTGGGAGGCAGTAGAACATTGGTATTTTTTGTTCTGTTTCAGTTATATATTTAAATTCTCTATCCAGTAGTATATCTTTTTCAACTCCTTTCTTACATAATTCCACCAGAACATCATGATATTCTTTGGTGGGACCTGCTCTTAATTTAATATATGTGGATGCATCAAGGAGTTGTCTTCTACATTCTTCGTCATATTTGATGGCATCTTGAACCAGTACTGCACCTCCTTTATCCGCGGGACGGATAGTAATAGACTCCAGGTCCTGTAATTGTTTCAAAGCCAACCTCTCATTTGTTGTAAGGTTATCATATTCATATTCGTGCTTGGAAAGGTTGATTTTACGTAGATCTGCTTCTATACGTTTTTCATAAAGGCTCCTATTTATTTGCCTATTTCCTGTCTAGGGTACATTTTTGATCTAGATTTTAAATTCGTATGTGTATAGGTCATTGTGTTTATGCTAATATTTTCCAAGGGATTTTTTATAAAGTATTTTCTCAGACAGACTTTTCGTATGAATTTTTCAACCCCTATGTAGGTGTTGAACTTATTTAAAGGGGTTGAAAGAGCAAATTTTAGGCCCTTATTCAGCAAACTGTTTTGTGCTGACGTGAGTGTGTGTACACTTAGATTAATAATAGAACTCTTTACCAGTTGTCTCCCCTCCTGTGTGTTCTGTTGTGAACATCTTTTTCCTCCCCTCCGTGTCTTTCTCTGTGATTGTTGGGGTTGGAATGTGTGATGTTGTCTTTGTGGACATGATGTGCTCATTATTCTCATTGGTGTTTCGTATATCGATGGATGTCTCTCTCTGTGTCTCAAATTGTATCTGTGATTGGACACTTGTCCTAATTGTCTGTCTCTTTGTGGAGTGTGCTATCTCCTCGTTTGTGGCGGTCGTGTTTTGTAGTGTGGTGGTATTCTGTCTAAAAAATGATTGTCTACCAAAAGTTAGTATCTGTTTGTGGTAGAAATATTATAATTGTCATTATGTTTATTCTGTACACTCCTCTGAGTTTGTTTAGTTCTGACTATTTGTTCCCACTTATTTTCTCTGGAAATTTCCTTTTTCTCTCTATCCAAAGATCTTATATTTTCATCCCCCATTTCTATAGGACACAATTTTTTTTTTTTTTTTATCAATGATGTCTCTTTCCAATTCATTTAGACCCTTACAGATCCTCGTGTGCCATTTTGTTATTTCATTCGTATGGGGTATATTATTTATAGTGTCCTTCAATGCGTCAATTTGTTGTGAAGTTGTCTCTAAGATTTCAGTTCTTCTTTTTACTATAAGATTCATTAACGCTAAAGATTGAATTTTCAGCAGAGACTCCCACTCTCTGTTGAATTCCTCGCAGCATAGGTCTTGAGCAGGATTTTTGATTATTCTTAATCCCTTTGGTACCATTTTGTGTGAGATATACTGTGTGAGGGATTGAATCTTTGTTTTAACTGTCTCTGTAGTAATGTCTCTAAATTCCTGAATGTATCCGCTATAGATCTGCACTCTGTTTGTGTCTGTATTTGGTCATCTGAGAAAATGAAATTTTCTACCATCTTCCTTTTATTTTCCACGCAATTCCAGATTTCCATTTTTACCTGTGGTGCATCCCCTTGGGTGAACAAAACTGGGATACCAATAAATGCAAAGGGGGGCTTAAGGCCCTTTTACACGGGCTCGGGCAGGGAGACACATCGGCCCGTGTAAAAGGGCCTTAAGCCATATATTGTATAGGTATCCTGGACTTATCTAAGGTTTTCAGCACCTTTCTGTTTAGAGTCTTCTCAGAGCCAGTATGAGCAGGTATTGTCTATTTAGACAAGGTACATTAACATATCAAAGGCAGAAAACAATTGTCAGCTCCCTGAGGAATGTGTGACAGCCATTCAGAGGGTGGTACAGTGGCTAGTGGAGAAGGAAAACGCTGGACTTTCCAGCTATTTCCATGAATCTTACTTCACTTTAGAGAGACAGTGGTGTCCATCTTGCTGGTCACCACTGCTGCCCCCCTCGCACCACCCTTGTCGTCCTCCGTCACAGGGCCCTGACCCGCCTCACCTCCTCGGGACCCTGCATCCCCACCAGAGAGAGGCGCGGGGTCTCCTAAAGATTCTCCCTCCTGCGCCTCCTGCTCCCCGCCCTCAACCCCCTCCCCAGCAGAGAAGGCATAGGTCTCATCCAGGATGAGGAATCGGTTGGAGAGATCCAGGGGGGAGTCAGCTTCGCCTTCCACGGGCTACAGTTTTTTTTCTTGGTCAGATGTTTCTATCTTATTCTTTTTGACTGTATCCTGCTACCCTCTGACGCACTTGCATAGCATGAGGACAGAGTCTCCTCGGCACGGTCTAACCTCCTGATCTCCTCGTTTTCCCCCAGGGTCTCAGCTATTTCAGGAGAGGCTTCCTCCTGGGAGGGCACAGGCATCACCCCAGGACGGGATTCTTCCTGCCCTCTCTGCTGGGACGGGCCTTCTTTCCTCTTCATCGACTCCATAGCATTGCCACCTTGGCCAGCACTCACCTGGGCAGCGGGAGACTCTCAGTTGTCTTCCGCGCGAGCATGAGCCACATTGACAACAGAGCGGGGGCAACGACTGAAAGTGTGCCCTAGTTCACCACACAGGTTGCACCAAATCACCCTACAAGATCTGGCTAGGTGACCCTCACCCCCTACATAACGCACACTTCTGCAATTGACAGCTGGCGCTGAAATGCGAAGGGCTGCCGCAATTGTAGCAGAGCTTAGGCTGCCCCCTGTAGAAGACCTGAATTCTATCCCGCTCGAGGAAGGCAGAGGATGGAATGTGGGAAAACCGACCCACCTGAGTGTTTCAACTTGATCTGAAATGTCCAGGCACCCGACCAGATGCCATACTCGTCCAGGATCTTGCTTGGAAGACCCTGCACCTCCCCGTACCTGCTTAGCCAGGTCATGATGTCAATGCCAAAAAGTGACTCGTTATGGGTCAAAACGGTCACTTTCTTGACCTTACTCTGGCAGGTTATCGCTCGCACAAAAAACTCCTGCCAGCCCGGCTGGTGTTTTGCCAGTTCATACCCGGACCAGAAAAGTTCAAGACCCTCTGGCCGGGCAAAACTGACATCAAACTCCCAGGTAACATACAGATGTATCAGTGCAAAGATGTCACATGCCCTGATGCCCATCTGAAAAAGCAGCTCAGCCACCTTCTTTCTAGTAGCCTTCGCCTTCCCATTTCAGACAGACTACATTCCGTCTGGTAGTCTTCCCGGGGCCGGTTGTGGGTAAAGACCATGAGGTCTCGCCCCGCCTTGCTGTCGGAAAGCACTCAGGCCATGCCTGTCTATCCAGAAGGATAAGTCCACCTCCTGCCCCGCTACTGTGATGGAATCATCTCCTTTCCTGAGAGCCTCTAGGAGCTGCCGCTGCAAGTTACCATCGCCGGACCCAGGTAGTGAGGAGGACAATGAGGGTAGACACCCCCCCCCCCGCGGCCGCAGTCACGCTGGCATAACTCCTGCCAGGCACCATAGCCGCAGGAGGGGCAACCAGACCAGCCTCTCCCTCCACTACCCCACCTACATCATTTACGCCAGGTACCACCCCAGACCCCACTTCGGGGTCCGAAACAGCCCCCCCATCAGGGCCCAGGGCGACCCCCCCCCCCCGGCCACTGCTAGATTCACATGTCACTGGGCCAGGTCTTATTACGGAAGTAGGGACAGCTTTTACAGACAAGGGGCTAAGCTCTGTTCACATGAATGGAGTTTAGCCGCGCCCAGGCCAGTGATAGTAGTCGTGACGTCACTGGGCCTGCGGTAAACACAGAGAAGGCCGCGGCGCTCCTGCAGCGCTTCTGCTTTCTCAAACAGCTGATCGGCAGGGGCCCCGGGTGTCGGAGGATAGATCATCAGTTTTTAAAAACTGTAGAAACCCTTTAACCCCTTCACCCCCGGAGGTTTTTTCGGTTATGCATTTTCGTTTTGCGCTCCCTGCCTTCAAACAGCCATAACTCTTTTATTTTTCTGTTCACATAGCTGTATGAGGGCTTGTTTTTTGCGGGACAAGTTGTACTTTCCAACGCCACCATTTCATATTGCATATGGTGTAGTGGGAAGCAGGAAAAAAATTCCAAATCGGGTGAAATTGCAAAAAAAACCCTATTCCGCTACAGTTCTACGGGTTTCTTATTTACAGCGTTCGGTGTGCATTAAAACTGATCCATTACTTTCATTCTACTGGTCAGTACAAATACGGCAATACCTAATATGTATAGTTTTTCCTGTGTTTTGATAGCAATAAAATAATTAGAAAGTTGCCCTTTTTTTTTTTTTTTTCCTTGTCATATCTTGACCCCTATAACTTTTTGGTATTTATGTGTACAGAGCTGTATGGGGGCTCATTTTTTGCGGGACGATCTGAAGTTTTTATTGATACAATTCTGGGTTGTGTATGACTTTCTGATCACTTTTTATTTAATTTTTTTAGAAAAAAAAGTGACAAAAAATGGCGAATCGCCATTTGGACGCTTTTTTCCGCTACACAATTCGCCGTATTGGAATTTTTTTTATATATTTCAAAAGTACGGGCGTTTTCGGTCATGGTGATACCAATGATGTCTATATTTATTGTTATTTAGGTATTGATTTTTTCATTATACGGAAAGGGGGGTGATTTGAACTTTTATATATTTTTTATTTTTTATATATTTAACATTTTTTTAAAAAAAATTCTGACTATTTTTAAGCTCAAATATGAGCTGATATATTGTGTTCTTTTTTTTTTTCTTTATGAGCAATCAGGGATTTACTAGACTGAGATAAATCCATCGATTGCTCATTTCTTATCCTGGCCTGCCGTCTAGTGGCCAGAATAAGAATTGCACTTTGAAAACTGTAATCCTCACCAGCGAGGATTACAGTTTTCATATTGTGTACAGACACCCCGATTGGCCCCACGGGGTGTCTGTACACCACCCGGAAGCGTAAGCTTCCGGGTTCAGACGGGCCTAGAAGACGCCGCCGATGGCGGTAAGTAGCGGCAAGTCTCTGCTGTTAGAAACAGCCGAGACTTGCCGGCCATGACGCCCGCCGCACCCGCGAGCGGGCGTCATGTCCCCGCACCGGCGCTGGTCGCGAAGGAGTTAAGTATTATCCAGGTGCTGAATTGAAAGTTTAGAATTTTTTTCGTGTGACAACCCCTTTAACTTGATCATACTAATTATATTACTGTTTCCACCCCTACAGATATCCCCACTGACTTCGAAGTGGAGGCCGCCTTATGCCGCTTTGGGACCAGGCTCCACGCTGCCTCCCGGCTTATTCGCGGCCTTCAGCTGGAGCTCCGAGAACTGCAGGCGATGATGGCCAGATGTCAGCAAAGGCTGGAGTAAAAAATTTTTTCTTTTGTTTTTTTATTTATTTGTTTTAAGTGTCGTTATACATTGTGTTTTATTATCTAAACGTTAACATAATTTTCAAAAACCTGTGTTTTGTTTATTTTGTTAAACCTTTAACCTTTTCCTGACATGTGCCGTACATGTATAGTGCAACGTATCCCCGCCCCGGTCATCGCGCAGCAATGGCGTTCCCTGACTGGGGTAAGATGGCTGCACTGCATGGCAGGCAACCATCTTAGCTCGTGGCTCTGGCTTTTCCCGCCCCCTGCAGCCCCGATCGATGTGACTGGCCGGTGTGTGCAGACTGGCGAATCACTGGTTCTGCACTGTTTTCGCCAGTATGGGGGCTGCAGGTATTTTCAGACGGGGGTGATTGGTGTGTACGTGACTGATCAACATCCGTGCTCAGCCTTTTAGACATTTTTTTTTCAAATCTGCACGTTTGCAACTTATTTTGTGTGTGTAAAAAAAAAGTGTTAGTAGTTATTAGGGATAGTAAATTTTTAGCTAGTTTTGTTTTTTGTACTGTGGTCAATTTTTTAATGCTTTTTTTTAAATTTTCCCAGATTGAACACCCAGAATGCCCCCCAGTCCTAGGAGTAAGTGGGAAGATAGTGTGGGACTTACTGAACCCACTGCTGGATCAGGGTTACCACCTCTATGTGGACAGTGATTACACCAGCATTCCACTATTTAAGTACCTAAATACCAGAGGTACTGTACGGCACAATGTGCAAAAATTAGAGGCGCCTAACTAGATCCCTGCCCGGTCAGCCACTCAGGGTGAAAACAGGGCTCTCCTCCATGAGAACATGCTGGTGGTTAAGAACAAGAGGGATGTCCTCGTACTGACCACCATTCACAGTAACACCAGCTCCCCTGCCCCTGTGCGAGGTACCACTACCCCTAGCCCCAAGTCAGACTGCATTCTGGGCTACAATAAGTACAAGTACTTGGGAGGGGTGGATCTATCAGACCAAGTTCTGAAGCTGTACAGTGCCATGCATAAAAGGAGGGTGTGGTACAAGAAGCTGGCCGTACACACTGTACAGGCAGCAATGTATAATGTGTATGTACCTGTTATTTCCATCTGCAGGCCTCCCGTGAGCCTTCCTTCAATTTCAAGAGGGGGTGAGGTGATAAAGGACCCTAGTGTTTCAAACCGGGAAGGGGCGGCCCCCAGTACTTCTGAAAGTTGTGGTGCCCATGTTGTTCCAGGGCAACGTTTCCTCGGTGAAGTCCTCCAAACAGCATGGAAAGGAAGGACCCAAAAAAGATGCAGGGTATGTTCTAAAAGGGGGATAAGAAAGGACACCATTTACCACTGTGAAACCTGCCCTGAAAAACCTGGCCTGTGCATGAAGGATTGCTTCAAACTGTACCACACATACATGGATTATTAAATGTATTCTTTAGCTCCCTGTAATTTTACCGCCTTATTGCACACTGAATCGCAGATGTACTCCGCACAGTTTACATATTCACTGTTCACCATACATTGCACAATTATTTCCAGAAAAAACTATGGGGTCAAAAATTGGCCTTTCCACCCCTTAAAATAAATTGTGCATAGGCCAGAGCCTACATTAGAAAAAAAGTGAATCCTAACAATATCAGGTAAGTGCAAATTTACTACAGAAAATACAACTTTAACAGTTTGTAAGGCCGAAAAAAGCCCTCTGTCCATCCAGTTCGGCCTGTTTTCCTACAAGTTCCAATAACTATGCTAAAAACGTGAACACAAATGTGTAGTGAACACAAACATCAAAGACGACAACATGAATTGGCACCGAAAGCCAAACAGAGCTCTGCTGTGCACCAGAGGCACCAAAAACAGAGAATGTACTCAGTGCCACAAGACCAGCATAATATCCTCAAGGACACTAAAAGTGGTCATTGCCCAAATTACACGGGTTTGAACAGATCAATTGGGCATGGACCACAATGTGAACCTTGATACATAGGAAAATAGATCAGAACAGTCTTACCCATCCAGTTGGTATCAAGAAGAGACGATGGGCAGAGCATATTTTCAATCTGGATGATACCGGAGCTCAGGGATGATTGAAGAAAATGGAGGTGAGCACATGGGTATCTGTAAAGGCATATTGAGGGAGGGGTGAGTATAGTCCCTAATCTCACCCTGTGATCTCGGCAGGAGGGGACTGCGAACACCCTACCTATCTATACAGAGCAACCCAGAATGGTTGGGGACCCAGTCCGGATACCTATCCCTGAATCCTGGCCTAACCTTCAAATTACAAACACATCGTGCACACTCCCAACGTGGCACGTTTCTGTCACAGACTCATCAGGGGAGTATAGCTGCATCAGCATAAATCATCATGAAATAGTTCATAATGAGTACTTCCTACAAGGGTTGAATAACGGGACCAAGTTCCAGTGGGAACAGGGTCACAATACAAACATAAAGCCAGTGGGACTAAATATTTGTTGTTCTGAATATAATATGCCGATTACCTATCCCAAAACATAGATCAGAAGGCTGCAAAGCTTCACCCATGATAGGGGCCAACCTGAGTACCAACATCGGTTAGGTGGCGGGAAAACAAAGATGCCTAATAACAGCAACTTGTGCTCACCTTTGGCGTCTTTTAAGTAGGTGGTGAGCGCGCGCATTTCCTAGGTGCCCGCCTCGGCCGTGTCATGTGACCAAATCACATGACCGGATGAAGTTCGAGCGACGGCTGTAAACAGAGGCGGACACAGTGGTTGCTATGGAGCTGGGCGCTAAAAACATTAATGACCACTAACCAGAAATGACGCTGAGATGATAAGCGTCCTTAGTAACAGCCACAATAGGCAATATAATTAAGGGGCATTCATGGCAGAGTTTAAAATCGGACAGGTTAACAATCTGTGCCGCAGACACTAAGAGTGATGAGAGATTTAAACAGTCTCAATCTTATAAGAAATATGTATAGCTTAGAGACACAAATAAAATGATGAATAAGCAAAAAAGGTCCGCATAGATGGAATACATTAAAGTGTAGAAAAATAACAAAAATATGATTATGAACCCGTAGATATCCAGCTCTCACAGATACGAATGCTGATTGGGGAAATAGTCAGATGTAATATGATAATTAGGTCCAGATGGATCACTATATAGTCTTGATCCCCAATATAAATACTTCAATAAACTTACAGAAAGCAACTGTAATTAAGACGCTCATTCAGTCCAAGCGGAGTTGAGGTCTTCAAACAGAAAATCCATTTTGCCTTCCACTGGAGGAGCAGTCTATCCCAGTCGCCACCGCGAATTGGTGGTTTAATCAATTCAATACCTACAAAATGCAACATAGCACGTCCATTGTGTACTTGGTGCACATGCCTAGAGACCGGGGTATCTTTTTTCCGATGTACATCATTTTGGTGTTCACCTACCCGTCTCCATAGCTCCCGAATTGTTTTTCCAATATACTCATCCCCCCCCCCCCCCAATATATATCACCCCCCCGTGATAGACAATTAATGAAATTATCTATGGAGTAGACCTTACCGGTGACATTGCTGGTAAAAGATTTAGTAGACAACATATGTTTAGAAGCAATACATCCACTGCAGCGGTAGCAGCCCACCACGGGATTTAAAGGGGTATTCTCACGAAGGTGAAAGCACTCATAAGCCATATTATTTAGAAACAAAATTTTCCCCCATATGGTCTCTTTAAAAAAAATGGCTATTTATATTAAAAAATATATATATATACCACACTACCTCTTGTCTTGTTGATCTGCTCGTTGCCTATGGTATCCGACCATACACAGCTTCCCTGTGTATGGTCACGTCTGAATCTTTGTTCAGCCTCATGCACTCGCGGCGTCCCGGAGTTTGGAGATGGCAGCGATCCCCCTGACCAACTCGCATGCGCAGGGATTCGCCGGCACCTCGCTCCTGTAAGTTAGACGCCGTGCATGCGCTGTATGCACAAGACAGCGGCGCCTCGTATATTTTTATCAAAGGTGGTGAGGAGCCTACATTACTCTGAAGAAGACAGGGTGTCTCTTTAGGCCGGAGCCTCCAAAAATTGTGCAGAGGCCAGAGCCCACGTTACTGTGAAGAAGACAGGATGTCTTCAGGCCGAATCCTTAAAAAATTAATCACAGTCCGGTTCCCAGATTATAGTCAGAAATACAGGGTGGCTTGGCTTGTTTGGGCAACAAGCCTCTAAACATTCTCCCTTGTAGTAAAGAGAGGCAGAGAACATTTATATATGGGCTTCTCATGGGTGGCAGTAGTAGTAGGGGATTGGGTACAATAGCAGCGAGTGTTACTGTGGTGCTGGTGGTGGAAGTGGTGTGTAGTATAGACTTGTCACACTATGTGGTGGATGCTCGGAGTAGGGTTCCCACCCCTTTATATAATAAACATTGAAAAACTCTGGCTTTCTATGCAGAATAAAAGTAAATTGCGGCACTATCAATGCAACGTTTCGGCCCAGAAAAGAGCCTTCATCAGACTACAATTAAAGTACAAAAAGTATATATTAGAATACACATGATGAAAACGCGTGGGGAACGCTTCCGCTAGCAGTGATCGGAGAGCAGTGGAACGCATAGGCACGTGGTCTTGCGTTTCACCGGCCGGAAGAGTAGTGGGTGGAACGCAGATGCGTTCCAAAGGCAGGAAGTATGGAACCAAAGTATAAGCAATGATGATGTGAAGTAAACTGATATAGAGAGGGCAGTGCAGCAAATAGGGGGAGGGCCCCCAGGTGTCAGTAAGCCTGTAAGAATAAGAGAGAGATTGTTAATATGAGTGATATGGCAAAAAAGTATTAATATTGCATAGAACAACATGGTTTATACAGTATGCACATGGTGAAATCAAACTGAGCAGGCCACAACAAGGTACACTTAGATGTAAAAGACATAGTGTGTATAAAATTGCTCAGTGAATGACATAAAATGCACACCAGGGTCATGTTACAACCTTGCCAACCTTTCTTTCAAATTTTTCTGGACAACTGAACCAAAATTTAAGGACAGCCCAAAATTTTTATGGACATAATAAACCACACCCTCTTTTTAGAGGACACGCTCCTTTCACGCCCCAGAATAGGATTGTTCAGTAGTTAAAAATAAAATATGGCATATGGAAACGAAGTCAACAATTTTCAGCTGTTACATTCCTGCCATTCTAGTCTGAGTGCTTTGGTTATATGGCTGCAGTGGTGACGCCTGTGACACACTGGACTTTCTGGCATCATTGCTGCTGCCGTGTGAACAAAGACTGACAGGCATGTAATGGGCGAGTGTGCACATCTGTCACAATGTTGGTGATGTGAACACTGATGTGCAGGTGTGTGGCATGTGACCGCTGCAGCCAGTTCTCAGCATAAGGGTACATTCACACGACCGTATATTTGTATCCGCTTCCGATCCGCAGCCGTTCCGCAATTTGCGGAATATATGCGGACCCATTCATTCCTATGGGTCAAAAAGGTGTGCGGACAACATTCAGTATGTTGTCCGCATCCGTGTTTCCGCATTTGTAGTCTGCAAGAATATGAAGCTTGTCCTACTATTGTCCGCACAGATCGGTCCGCAGCCCCATTCAAGTCTATGGATCCGCAATTTGCGGATGACATACGGAATGGTTTCCGTATGTCATCCGTTTTTTGCGGATCCGTTGCCATTTAATTAAAGGCACTGCCCACAGAGTTTGGATCTAAATATTAAAATTAGATATTATCTTGATGAGAAGAAACACACATACAACTTGCTGCACAAAATGGCACGTGTGGATGTGAGCAAGCTGATTGTTCTGATCCAAGAAAGACCTGAACTCTGGGACACCAGGAGCGATTTGTATCATGATCGGGTCCGAAAGGACCGGTCATGGGAAGATGTTGTCCAGGAGCTCCTACCTACTGAATGGGCAAGATGCAAGACGGACAAACGTTTGGGACTTAGTAAGTACACTATATTTTTTAATAACTTTACCTATAGTGTACAACCATTATCATGTCCTATAGCGTCCCTTTTTGCAATTTCCCGGATAGTGTTCACATATCTGCACTACAAATTGTCATGGGCCTTGCAAAGTGACATAGATTAGTTAGTTTTTAATAATCTCCTGTAATGCACTAGATCACTTTATTTAAAATGCATCTCTGAACATTAAATGCAAATCTTCCTGTGTCACTTTGCAAAGCCCAAGTAACTTTCATGTGCAGACGTCTGCAAAGATAGAACACTGGCCTGGAACAGTGGATGCCACAGGACATGATTTCTGTCAGCCCCAGTTTACCTGTTCCAGGGCAGTGTATCCTTGCAGACATGTGCACTAGAAAGTTGCATGGGCTTTGCAAAGTGGCATAGAAAGCTTTTGCATGTCCATAGATGCAGTTTATAAAAAGTGATCTAGTGCAGGGCTGGCCAACCTGCGGCTCTCCAGCTGTTGCAAAACTACAACTCCCAGCATGCCCAGTCTGCCTACAGCTATCATCCTACAGCAGGGCATGGTGGGAGTTGTAGTTTTACAACAGCTGGAGAGCCTCAGGTTGGCCAGCCCTGATCTAGTGCATCACAGGGGAGGCACACGCCGTATCAGCGCTGCCTCCACTACACTGTTTACATGCTGGCCGTCTCTGGGGTAGTGGTGAGTAGGTGTAATTACACCTCACTGCCCCATTTATTTCAATGTGATGAATCGCTTATGTCTGATATTGTACATTATTTCATATGTTAATATATATATTTTATTTTTTTTTTAAAGTTAAACTCGCCAAAACAAAGTGGAATTCTTGCCGGGATCAGTTCAGGAGAGAATTCAATGCAGTGAAGGGCCATAGCGGTGACGGGAAGTCCAAAAAAAAGCCGTACATGTACACAAAGGACCTACAGTTCCTTTTACCAGTTATGGACTTGCAACCGTAAGTAATCAGATGATTAGCATGGGTTCGACATCCGTGACCTCTAACTATTCAACTTCTTTAGAAGGCAGCGGCCCTACAATAGCGCTGTGGCCTTTTTCAGATTTCACTCTGACCAATTGACCCTAGTTATGACGTCACTAGGCCAGAGTGAACCCAATAGAAGGCCGAAACGCTATTCTAGCACCACTGCTTTGTCAAACAGCTGATTGGTGGGGGTCATGGTTGTTCTATCCATAGATAATTTGCAATACATGATCCTAAAGTATACTTCTTTTTCAG
Organism: Rhinella marina; assembly: GCA_900303285.1. Taxonomy (NCBI): domain Eukaryota; kingdom Metazoa; phylum Chordata; class Amphibia; order Anura; family Bufonidae; genus Rhinella; species Rhinella marina. Next base: position 45,291 of record ONZH01013614.1, read on the forward strand.
CACGGTGGACAATCTTCAGGTGGATGAAAGTTCTTCATCCACCGATATTGAACAGACCCCACCACCACCACCACCACCATCCTATCCAGAGGCCGAAGAAGCATGTGATATCAGAGTTCTTCCAGAGGAGGAGAGCCAACATGAGACCAAGGCTCAAAGGCCAGTGCAACGGCAAAGGAGACAGCGAAGAGGAGGAGCCGTTCAACAACCTGCCCCTCAGATGTCAGAGAGAATTTATTGATTCCGAAGTGATCCAATATTTTAAAAGTCACAAATCTGACAGCCCTGAGGAGCAACTGCTATGCAGCCTAGCCCCTGGTTTGAGGAGAATCCCACCTGACCGACATTTGATGGTCATCAATGTATTGTCATCAGTACTTTTTTTATTTCAAGGGGATAATATGCCCCTTTAAATGATCCGATACATTGATGACCTGAAAATGCGTCAGGCACAGTTATTATTTTCTCCTCAAACCAGGGCTCAGCATCCTGAACAGCCACCCACTTCTCCCACAACTTCTACTTCTAGCGAAGTAGTGTACACACCTAGTGGGCCATACACCCGTGAATTATTTGATTTATAAATTCCTTTTTTCTAAGTTTATAAAAAAAATATTTTAAATTATCATTGGTGTTTGAATTTTTTATTATAATTTTTTATGTAATAACAATTTACCTGTATTACATTACACCTTTCAATATGCCTAAATTAGGCTACTTTCACACTAGCGTTTCAGTTTTCCGGTATTGAGTTCCGTCATAGGGGCTCAATACCGGAATAAAACGCTTCAGTTTTGTCCCCATTCATTGTCAATGGGGACAAAACTGATCTGAAGACAACGGTGTGCTCCTAAAAGCATTCCGTTCCGTCTTCAGACCGGAGAACAAACCGCAGCATGCTGCAGTTTTCTCTCCGGTCCAGGCATCCGCACCAAGACGGATCCGGAATGACCCCCAATGGCAGTTAATGGGGACGGATCCGTTTGGTGTGACCACAATGGTAAATGGATCCGTCCTCTATTGACTTTCAATGGAGTTAATGACGAATCAGTCACCTGTACACATACACACATACATACACATAAACATACACAGACATATACACATACAAATACCACATACATACTTACATCTCCAGGCATGCCGCAAGTCTTCACAGAGCAGGAGGGCACGCAGATATGACGATTCCACACAGCGCCTAGCATTATGGGCTTCTCATTATATCAACCTATATTTAATATTTGTTTCTTTAAACAAAAAAATTGGGTTGATAATAATGAGATATTAGAGGGTATTTTTGTAATTTTTAAGTATTACAACTCTAAATATTAGAGTATTTTATTTAAAAAACTTTCATGGTCTAATTGTAAAAATAGCTTATAGGCCATAAAACTTTTTAAAAGTAAATTTATTAAAAATTAATTACAAATAATACCCCAGCCCGAATGCCCACGTCAAGGGTCCTCATTCTCTTGCGAGTCCCTAAACTAACACTAAAAAATAAAAAGGGAACTAACTAAAAAATTATGAAGTAATTTATTTAATTTAAACCCAGAGACCAGATGAAATCAACGACCACCACGGATGGCATCCATCTGCCATGGCAATGCACCCTCTGGACTGCAAAAGTAGTCCGCATAGCGTTCCCGAACAGCTAGTCCAGCTGTTCCAGGTCTGCCATGTCGGACTTGTTCAAAATTGACAGGTGTGGTTGTCAAATTTTGGACAAGTTCTGCATCCAAGGACTCATCGTGGATCCTGGTGAAATTGTGTAAAACTACACAAGCTTGGATCACCAGGGTGACATTTTCCGGATCCATTAGCATTGACGACATGAATACTCTGCACTTAGCAGAAAGTATTCCAAAAGCGCACTCCACATACCGGCGTGCACGAGTCAGTCGGTAGTTGAATATGCGCTTTCGGTCGTCTAAATCGCGTCTGGGGAAGGGGCGCATCAAATTGGGTGATAATGCAAACCCTACATCAGCCACAATTACAAATGGAGCTGGGGGACCTGCAGATCCAGGCAGTCGTCTGGGCTCCGGTAGGGCTAACTGATTAGCACAAAGTCGTTCACCCATTGTGGATGCACAAAAGATGCGGGCGTCTGATGTACTTCCGTAGGCCCCAATATCCACAATTACAAACCTGTAGTTACTGTCAGCTAAGGCTAACAGCACTACAGAAAAGTACTGTTTGTAATTAAAGTATCGGGACCCTGAGTGAGCGGGCTTCTTAACACGTATGTGTTTTCCATCAAGTGCCCCAATGCAGTTAGGAAACTGCGCAGAATTTTGGAAACCCTCGGCGATAAGTAGCCAATCTTCCACCTTGGGGGTGGGCATCACCGCTTCTCTGAGACGTTGCCATATCACTTCACACGTTTGGCTGACTATCCCAGAGATAGCTGAGACCCCCAGCAGGAACTCGAAATGCAGTGAAGCATACGAATTTCCAGTAGCCAGGAATCTGAAAGATATAAAATATAAAAAAGAATGTCAAATATGTGATCAAGTAGTTAAAAGGTACACTATATGACATAACAAACTCAGTTCTAAGTATATCTGCTAGTCGGTGAGCCAGGGTTGCCAAACAGAATTTTCCGTTTTTCTAGACAACTTATCCCAAATACACAAACAATTTGGAAAACCATAATGATAAGTAACACAGCTTTTTCTCAATATACTGATTTAAGTCCTCATTATTAGATGCATTTACTGTAAGCTCTAAAATGATCATAATTTCAACCAAAATAACCTAGTCGAGTACCATAGCCTGAGAAAATCACGGACACCTCGTTTTTTAAAGAGGACCTTTCACCACTTTCAAAAAATCAAACTACACTATGTACCTCATAGTGTATCCCCCTCTGATGGCAGCAGCGCTTTTTTTTTTTCAAAAGGTCCCCCAGTGGCTTCACACGGCCCCCCGTTCTTCTGTCGGGCTTTATGTAAATTAAGAAGCATCAGAACAGGGAGGAGGAGACTCCCTGTTCCTCAATGGGCCTTGCTTCTGCCCTGCTGTGAGCGCTGTCCAATCAGAGCGGACCGCTCACAGCAGGGTTGAACTCCGCTCTGATTGGACAGCGCTCACAGCAGGGCAGAAGCAACGCCCATTGAGGAACAGGGAGTCTCCTCCTCCCTGTTCCGCTGCTTCTTAATTTACATAAAGCCCGACAGAAGAACGGGGGGCTGTGTGAAGCCACCAGGGGACCTTTTGAAAAAAAAAAAACGCCACTGCCATCAGAGGGGGATACACTATGAGGTACATAGTGTAGTTTGATTGTTTGAAAGTGGTGAAAGGTCCTCTTTAAAGTACACACAAAAAAAGGTCCCTATTTTTACAGACTTCCCAGAAATTTCTGGACAGTTGGCAACCCTGCCCTGAGCTGATACATAAACCTCTCACAGATGTGTGGCATAATGTAGTATGACTCAAATAACCTCCAATAATTTAATTAAATTAGAAATTTTTAACAAATTGAATATTAAAAAAGAAGAAGAATTTTTACCTCAAAGTGACGATGAGTCTTTCTTCTGGTCCTATACAGCGCCTCATGTTCGTATCGTGAAAGGTTAGGTACGGACGAAGAGTTGCTAGCAGGCGATCAAATGACATCCAATGACAGACGACAGAAGTTGTGAAATTTCATAGGGTCCTGTCGCAGGTCTGCATACAATGTATGGAAGTGTCCCTTCCTGAGCCTTTGGGAGACTATAGGATGCACCCATTGCCTCCTTCTCCTCCTTGGTTCTTCTTCCTCCAGCATATCAGAATGACTTCCGAAACGCCGGGAAAGGAGCCAGCGTAGAAGTCCTCTTTCAATGTACTTTGGCATGATTGTTGCACAGAAAAACGGAAGAATCTAATACCAGCAAGGCACGAGATACTCACACAGCTCTATCCGACAAGAAAAGCACATAAAATGGCGCCTGTTGGAGCATGTGACTCATCTACATTAAAGTTTCCTTGACAACTATGAATATAATTATTTTTAAGTCATTCTTTTTTTTCCCTTCTGCAAAAAACGGATAACATACGGAACACATACGGAATACATTCTTCCACAAAATGCGGACAAACGGTTCCGTTATTTGTGGACCACAAATCGGAAGGTATTCCATACGGTCGTGTGAATGTACCCTAAGATTACTGATTGGCTGCAGCAGTAACATACCATATACTGGCAAGTCCTTGCTGCAGTTTAACAGACCAGAGCTGCAGAAAATGGCGCTGAGGACATAGGACAATACCAAACATACAAGATGACACATCACCACTTACCTCTTAAATCCAGTGACGTCTCCCTGATGTAGATCTTCTCTTTTCTCATCTTCTCTATTTGGCCCACACCGCCATGGTGAGTTCTTTCAGCCACATCTTCTCTCTGCAGAGTTTGCCACAAAGACACCTTAGATTACCCACTTTTCAGTTATCCTGCTGCTGCCTAAAATACTGTGCCCACTGTGCTCCCCAATGTCCCCAAATACTATACTGCAGATATAATTATCTCTCAGCGTGCCCTCATTAGTAATAGTGCCACAATAGTGATAATGCTCCCAGAAGTTAAATAGCCCCCTTTAGTTCAGATAGTGCCCTCAGTAGATTAGATATCCCCATGTAGTGCCCCAGTAGTTTAGATAGCCCCCTGTAATTCAGATAGCCCCCATAGTGCCCCCAGACGTTAGATAGCCCCCTTTAGTACAGATAACCCCCATATAGTGCCCCCAGACGTTAGATAGCCCCCATATAGTGCCCCCAGATGTTAGATAGCCCCCATATAGTGCCCCCAGATGTTAGATAGCCCCCATATAGTGCCCCCAGATGTTAGATAGCCCCCATATAGTGCCCCCAGATGTTAGATAGCCCCCATATAGTGCCCCCAGATGTTAGATAGCCCCCATATAGTGCCCCCAGACGTTAGATAAGCCCCATATAGTGCCCCTAGACGTAAGATAGCCCCCATACGTTAAATAGCCCCATTTAGTACAGATAGCCCCATAGTGCCCCCAGACATTAGATAGCCCCCTTTAGATCAGATACTCCCTGTAGTGCCACAGTAGTTTAGATAGCACCCCTGTAGTCCAGGTAGCCCCATAGTGCCCCCAGAAGTTAGATAGCTCCCATATAGTGCCCCTGTGACACAGCAGTGACATAAAAATAAAAATGACATACTTACCTGATTCCACTGTAACACTGTCCCCGCTCGTCGCTTGCCTCCTGCGCCGCTGCTGCCCGGCCCTCAGATAATCCTTGCGCTTTCCGGCGGCTGCCCGCCCACCGGAACTTCACTGCACAGTCTGTACTACGCACGCATGCACAGTACAGACTTTGGGGTTTTGGCCCAAAAATTTACGGACAATGTTTTTTTCTGCCGGATGCTACGGACGGCAGAGAAAAACAACCATCTTTTGCGAACTGTCCATAAATTTACGGACGGTTGGCAACCCTGCTATCCAGCTTGTGGATCCAAAAGGCCTCTCTAAGTTTCAATTGCTTGATCTTGTTACCCCCCTGTCTAGGGATGAGGGACCCTTTCAATCACCTGGAATCTGAGCTGTGAAATATTGTGCTTGGCTTGGTAGAAATGTGCTGGAACGGGAAGCAGAAGATTCTGTTTACAAATGCTGGATTTATGTTGACAGATGTGGTTGTGTATGGTTTGGGTGTTTTTCCCCTACGTAAATTAGGCCACATGGGCATTTTAGATGTATACTACAAAATCTGTGTTGCAACTGAAGAGTTCTGGGGATAGGAAAGGATCTCCCTGATTGGGGATGAAAGAAGGTGGCATCCTTCTGTACATTGGAGCATTGCATGCAGTGGTGACATGGGTATGTGCCTTTCTTCTGTGTGCTCAAGAAAAGTTGCCTCGGTACCCTTAAGTTAGAACCTACATCCTCTTTTTCTTTGATATTCTTTGGACGTCTGTTGCCCATTAAATCAGGATTTTTAAATTTCTCCACATCTGGATATGCTCTATGCAGAAGATACCAGTGTCCCCTAATGATATTCTCAACTTTACGTATGCACGGATGAAAGGTATGAACGAATGGGATACGTGTGGGAGAGCATATGGCCTGTGGTTTAGGAAGGAAAGTAGTGCAAAGCAGTTCCTCCGGATAACCCCTTTCTCTGAATTTGGTTTGCGTCTCTGCTGTTTGTGGGTACATGTGGTCTCGTCCTGTACGATTCTGCGGATTCTTTGAAATTGTGGATAGGGCATTAGTGTGGAAGGGCGTTTTTTGTATTGAATGAATGGGAACTGGAGAAGTGCAGTAAATTGTTCCGGTCTGTAGGTTTGCGGTACAAATCATTGGAGAGATTTGTGTATCGAGGAAGCTAATGCTGGTTGGGTCGTGAGTGATGGTAAACTTAAGCTCTATCATCTATGTAATGTTTCCAGATGATGACATGTTCCAAAAATCATGTATCTGAGTACAAGAATGTGTTCTCGAAACTGACCATATAGCTGTTGGTGTATGGGGGGGCGCTACATTCGAGCCCATGGCAGTCCCTTGTTTTTGCAGGAAGAAATTATCCTGAAACGTGAAGTAGTTGTTGCGTAATACCAGATTCAAAAGGTCCATACAGAGCTTGATGATTTGTGGATGGGTGTTGTTATGGACTAGAGGCTTTTTTGACCGCTTTGAGGCTTTTGTCATGGTGTATAGATGTATATAAACTTGTTACATCCCACGTCACCAGTATAGTGCTCGGGGAGAGAGGAGTGAGTTTTCTAATGGCTTCCAAAAAGGAAGATGTATCCAATAGGAATGATTGTGTTTTGCTAATGATAGGCGTGAGAATTCTTTCTAATAGTATTGCAATTGGTGAAAGTAATGAATCCGTTGATGCATCTATGGATCGTCCCGGAGGGTTAGAGAGATCTTTGTGTATCTTAAGTAATACGTAGAAGATGGGAATTATTGGATTATGGTTAATGAGGAACTTAACTGTGGCCTCATCTATAGTACCTTGGTCGAAATGTGTCAGTACCCGCGGAATTTCATTGGTTATAGTGGATGTGGGATTGTGTGGTAGGGGTTCATAAATCTCATCACTAAATTGCCATCTGATCTGGGTGATGTGTTTGTCTCGGTCCGTGATTACCAAGGCTCCCCCCTTGTCTGCTGGTTTGAAAATCAGATTTTTTAGATCCCTCAGGTTTTTAAGGGCCTTCCTGTCCATGTTATTGGGGAATCGTAAACGACCCTGCTCAATTTCCTTTCCGAATTGAGTAACAGCTTAAGGCTACATTCACACGACCGTATGTGTTTTGCGGTCCGCAAATTGCGGATCCGCAAAACACGGATACCGGCTGTGTGAATGTAGCCGGCCCTATGATAGAACTGCCTATTCTTGTCCGCGATTGCGGACAAGAATAGGACATGCTCTATATTTTTTGCGGGGCCGCGGATCGGACCTACGGATGCGGACAGCACATTGTGTGCCGTCCACATCTTTTGCGGCTCCATTGAAATGAATGGGTCCGCACCCGTTCCGCAAAATTGCTTGTTTTTTGCAGGACAAGTTGTACTTTCCAACGCCACCATTTAATATTGCATATGGTGTAGTGGGAAGCGGGAAAAAAATTCTAAATCGGGTGAAATTGCAAAAAAAATTCCGCTACAGTTCTACGGGTTTCTTATTTACAGCGTTCGATGTGCATTAAAACTGACCAGTTACTTTCATTCTACTGGTCAGTACGAATCCAACAATACCTAATACCATTCTGGGGTGTGTATGACTTTTTGATCACTTTTTATTTAATTTTTTTTAGAAAAAAAAAAGCTCCAATTAACGGTGAATCGCCATTTGGACACTTTTTTCCGCCACACAATTCGCCGTATTGGAATTTTTTTTAATATTTTAAAAGTACGGGCGTTTTCGGTCACGGTGATACCCATGATGTCTATATTTATTGTTATTTAGGTATTGATTTTTTTCATTATACGGAAAGGGGGGTGATTTGAACTTTTATATATCTTTTATATATTTTTTAACATTTTTTTTTAACTTTTTTTCTGACTATTTTTAAGCTCAAATATGAGCTGATATATTGTTTTTTTTCTTTTCTTTATGAGCAATCAGGGATTTACTAGACTGAGATAAATCTAAGAATTGCTCATTTCTTATCCTGGCCTGCCATCTAGTGTCCAGAATAAGAATTGCACTTTCAAAACTGTAATCCTCAACAGCGAGGATTACAGTTTTCATATGGTGTACAGACACCCCGATTGGCCACTCGGGGCGTCTGTACACACATCCTGATGCCGTGATCACGTGTGAACACGGCATCAGAAGGCCCTAGAAGACGCCGCCGATGGCGGTAAGTAGCGGCAAGTCTCTGCTCTGTGGGTGCGGCGGGCGTCATGTCCCCGCACTGCACCAGCGCCGTACATGTACGGCGCTGGTCGGGAAGGGGTTAAGGGTAACCTAAAAAAACAATAAATAAATATTAAAACCATCAATTAATAAATTATACACCATCTTTAAAACCATATATCAGATGAACCAGTCCACCCAGCATTAGCTGGGCGACAAACTCCCTCTAAGAAAAACATCGCGACAATTCAAGAAGAATAATAATAACAGAGGGAGGGTAGGCATAGGTCTTCAGCTCTTCTGTGACTGACACCGATACCCATGAGGAACCATCTTTTAAAGCCGAATCTTCCCGCCATTGAGCTGCTCCACCAATCAGCTCCCAGGATTCCTCCCGCTTCAGAACCGGTCCCAGCCAGAAAAGACTGCTTCAGAACCAGACAGGCACCTCACAGGATTTTCTTCTTTGAAAGGTAAGAACCACTGAAAATAGAAGGGGGGGGGGGGCAGAACCAACACCACCACTACATGCCCAAATACAAGAAAATAACCATAATTTAAACTACTCCTTTAAACCATCTAACTCAAAAATGACAGTGGCTGAGCCACCATGATTCCCCCAAGCTATGGCTATGGGGGCCCCTGCCATTATAAAATAACAATACTGAGCACCAATAAGTGCTACCAATATACTATCTTGTGTGGAAAGACTATAACTAAGGAATCAAAAGCAGTCATTCTCTATAAAGGAGGTGGAAATATGGCGTTTTATTTGATTGGTTGATCTGTGATCTTTTTTATTTTATCTTATTTTTGCCTAAATACTGGTACATTTATTGGTATTTATCATTATTGTATGGTTTATTACAGTGACTTTTAATATATTGGATGTTATCAATAAATCCTATGGAATTATGTAGCTTGAGCCTCTGCATGTCTCCAGTATATAGAGGTGTGGCAGGGGACCATCACATTGAGAGGGCTGGTAAGTGCTCTGAGGAGAGGGGCCTAAGTGCTGAGGTGGAGCAGCCTGTGATGCGGAGGAATCCTGATGTATATAGGATGTCTCACCAATGTATTGCTGGCCATAATGTTAGGGTGGAGGGGCAAATGTTTGGCGAGGCGGAGGGTAGTAGGGAGGCCTGATGGGTATCTGTGGAGGAGCCCTAGGTGGTGACCTATTGATTTTTCTGTATAAGCGCCCATTTTCTAGGGCCCGAAATACATCTGTGGGGTCATTTGGGGGAAGTGGCTGCCTCCAGAACAATCCTAACTGCACCTTGGGACCTCAAGTACAGATCCGGAGACACTCTCTTCAAAAGAGGGCCCAAACTACGGCCATAAAGTTAATAATGGTCCTCCTGGCGGGTAGAAGGTCTTGCTTCAGCCATATCTTCCGTAGCCTATGAAGGGGGATTCTCCTCCTCAGCTGCAGAAGAATACTGCTGGACAGCCTGGTCACTCCCCTCCTCCAGGTTGTCCTCCGTTCTTCAATAAAAAGAATCATTAAAAAATGTATACGAAATTACAAATTTGATTTTGGACAATCTGAGAATTTCCTATCAATTACCAAGCATATATGATTATAAATATACTTATGGGCGCAGGTCCATTATGTCACAAAGGAACATTAGCTGTTCTTTAAACATATAGGCCCTTTTTTTTAAGTGGGCTCGACCCACTGTGATGTCACAGTAATAATGGTTGCCGGTGGATATATTACTCACAGTTTGGTGACTTCTGCTCCCTGGGCTGGCGTACAGGTGTGTAGAAGGGGGACACCAATCCCTTCAGGGCATACTCTGATCTTCAGGGCTCTGCCGGGTGGTAAGGTGAGGTGCCCTTGATGGTTGTTTATTAGGGTGTCAGTCGGCAGGGTCCCTGGTAATCTTCGTGAAGTCAGCGTTTCATGGCGCAATGTAAAATAGGTGTAAAATAAAGAGAAGGCAGCTTTTATCTGAAACAATGGAAATTTACTTTTGCCTTGGAGAAAGTCCTTCATAAAGTGCAGTTTACAGTTACTTCACTTGGCAATAAGTAAGGATGCTGCAAGAATTCCTCTTTAGGCTGGTGACTTTCTACAGAGGTTTCAATATAAGTATTTCTCTTATAATCACATAAAATAATTCTTCTGCTTATTTTCTATTTACTTTTTCTATCCACCTGAACTAGTCCTGGCATTGGATAATATTCATAATATATTAAGGTAGCATCCCCACAGGGCGGTATCCCTAAATGGTAGGCATCATATCATCTGCTCCATTACTTCTGGGTGCTTTATATGAAGATAAGTCCACACTTCCCAGAGGGACCAAAGTGGGTAGAAATATAACTTGGATCCTTAGGCTGTAAAGTTTGTGTTCAGGTGCCAGAGGCTACTCCTAATCACATCGGTGCTGACAAAGTCCATGAAACCAAGACAGGATTTACCTTTGCCAGATTCTCCTTTATCCAATTAATACTCAAGTCCTAGCGGCTTAGAAGTGGTAAGTACTAAAGGGAAGCCTGACTTGGCCATGGCAGCCTCAGGATGAATTACTTGCTCCTATTCTCCTCCTGCACTTAATTTGAACTAACTGTCACTGACCTGTTGCTAGCCAATTTATATCAAGGCAAATAGCACAATCTAGTGGTATAACAGTAAAATATCACCTACTCAGCCTAAGTAGGTTCTTGCAGCATGAAAGGATTAAATACAATATATATGTGACATGGCTAGCATACATAAACAGTTTGCGATGCCCCTTTCTCAAAATATGTGGGACACTGCTCCTGTACTTTCTGTACTCCTATATAGTATTCAAGTTTCCTGAAGGTTATCCTATTTTTTGTTTTTCTTTCCAATTCTTTTTTCTTAGCCAAACTGTATATCTATTACAAGAACAAAAAACTTGGAGGATTTAACAAAAATCAATTTGAAAAAAATAACTGTTAAAAAATAAATTTTACTCTGTTTTGTTCAATCAGTAAAGGGATTCTGTCACCAGGATTTTGCCTATTAAGGTAATCCCACTATTGGATTCTGCTCATTGTGGTCATTTCAAAAACGTTACTATTACTGTTGCTAGGGATGGATTTGATGGTAAAAAAAACGTATTTTATATTATGTAAATGACTTACATAAGGAGCCCATGGGGATGAGCCCAGCGCCGCTGGAGCCCGGCCTCGCCGCTACAGTTGGAGCCCAGGACCGCCCACCTCATTATTATTCACTTCACTGCTTCCAGCAGACTTGCTGCGTCACCTTCGTAATCCCGCGCAGGCGCAGTACCTAAAGCGGTCTGCGCCCGTGCGGTCTCCTGGCATCGGCCTCACCGACCTACTGCGCATATGCGCCCGGCTCTCTGCGCACTTCGCTCGACCCGGAAAGGAAGAAGTGGAGTGGCAGGAGAGTTCCAGAGGCGCGCCATTGTCCCTGCCAAGTGGAATTATTTTT